>WEKY01004249.1:78757-137474 GCA_013390045.1 Picathartes gymnocephalus | reverse complement strand
GCCTCCCCCGCGCTCCCTCCGCCCCCTTGGCGGGCAGCTCCCGCCCGCCGCTCCCCGCTGCGCAGAGCGGCCGCGCCGGCGGGGGATGGAGAGCCAGCGCTGCTTCGCCAACCGCTTCGATGACTACCCGGGCAGCCCCGCGGCGGCGCCGGACAGGGAGGCGGCGGTGCCGCTGGTGACGGCTACCATCGAGCGCATCCTGCGGGAGCTGCCGCCCCTGGGCGGCCCGCGCGGCTGCCCGGGCGGGCTGTACGGCGGCGTGGCCGGCGTGGCCTACATGCTGTACCACGTCGCGCAGTGCCCGCTGTTCGCGCCGTCGCGGGACTCGTACCTGCGGGCCGCCCGCCGCGTCGTGGACGCCTGCCTGCGCTACCAGGAGGGATGCGGCGAGGCCGACGCCGACACCCGCGCCGCCTTCCTGCTGGGCGGCGCCGGGGTGTACGCGGTGGCCGCGCTGGTCTACCGCGCCCTGGGGCTGCCCGACTACGCCCGGCCGCTGGGCAAGTTCCGGGAGCTGAGCGAGGTCTGCTCCCCGCTCTCCTTCCTCGAGTGCGGCTCCGACGAGCTGTTCGTGGGCCGCGCCGGGTACCTGTGCGCCGCGCTGGTGCTGAAGCAGCGGCTGGGCATGGAGGTAAGGGCGGGCCGGGGGCGGCGGGGCAGCCCCGGGGAGCTGGGGCGGTCACCCGGGCCGGGACAGTGCCGTCGGTGCTGCAGGGGGATGCAGCGGTGCCGCGGCTGTCTGCAGCTTGCACTTTCGGGGGCCAGCTGCAGGAAGAGCCCCCGGGCAGCGAGGGCTTTCCCTGGTTCCTCCTCAGCGCTCCTCCCCGAAATGAAAAGATGCGGCTTTGGCCAGAGGGAGCGGGATGGGGTCCCGGCTGTGGAGCGGAGCGCGGTATCCCGGGGCACGCCGAGAGCAGCAGCTGTTGGTTGCCGGGTGGTGAATTACTTAGCAAAAGCCACCCCGGGCTCTTCAAGAGTATTTCCGTAAAATGAAGTGTGTAAGAAAAGAGATAGCGTTGAATAAAACAGAATGAGGAACGCTGTAATACTAAGCGGTGCTGTGCTGTAATTTGTAAGCAAGGAACCAGATTTTCAGAGGCATTTGGTTTTGCTAACCCCAGACTTTCAGAGATCTGGCTGTGTATTTTGGTGCTTTTCATGAATGAGAGCAGGGGATTCTTTGCTGGAAGCGTGAGATGTGGTTATCGTTAAACGTAGTACTGGTTTCAGTAGTCGGGACTTTACCCCAGGACACTGTCATTGTCAGTACAATTCAGAGCTTCCACTGATTATGGCATAATAATTATTGCAACTGATTCTGTTTGTTGTGGTCGTTGTTACTAAGTGGTCAGTGTGGTATCTGAGCAGGCAGTTGGCAGATTTTTTTCCTCTGTCCTCTTGTCAGGTCCAATCTGTGTTTCCTCTGTTAATCACTGATTTGCAAGTTCATATGCTTCTGGCTTTCTTTCCTCCCGGGAGAGAAAGCAAGATTTATTTATAAGTAAATAAATGATGCAAAAACAAGTGGCTCTGCCCGATCCAATACCAGTCACTGCAATTGGAGTCTGAGGAAATTCACTTAATGGAGGTCTCAGGAGGCTCGAGGGTACCCAGAGAAGACAGGAAGAAAATAAGTCACTTAAATACCGTGATTGCCTTGAACTAGAATTCTTAACCACACTAAGCATTTCAAGTAGCATACCAAGCCTGCTGTTTCTTTGTATGGCATTGTTCGGCGATCATAACCATAAACATGGTTATGTTATTTGTAACCATAACATAACCAGACTTCTCATTCTGATGGCATTTCCCATGACAGGAAAGTTTTGTAGACACGTCACAATCCATTGTGCAGCACTGCCTGCCTGAAGGGATGGTTTCTCATGGAGAAATAAGCCGTCCCTGTTGGTTCAGTTTGCACTGGGAGAGTGTGTCCAGCACCCATGTCAGTGCTGATGATGGTGTTGTGACATACCAGCAGAAGGAGGTGGCACCCTGCACTCTACTGCTTTATTTAATGCTTTTTCCATTTGCTTTACATCCCTGAGAGCAGCTGCTGAACAGTTGGGAGAGTGGGCACAGTCATCTCTTACAGGCAGTGTGAGCAATGGGGGAGCTCTCCTGTTTTCTTGGAGAAAAATTGTACTAAAGACAGCTGTAAAGAGTTAAACATTCCCACAGATAAGCACAGGTGTGCACTTCTTGTGGAATCTGTTTAGCAGGTGGGTTAATTGCTATTTTGCCAATAAAACATATTCTGTGACCCCTTGCTGATGTTTTCATTGATAAGCTAACATCCTTCTGTAGTATTATTTCTTCTGTCAAATACATTGTAATTTTAAATGCATAGTGCAAGAAATAAAGCACACTGTTAATTATTAATAAAATCGAATTAATTTTTTTAATTTTAAAAAAGATTTGAAGAACTTCCAACTGAAATATTTTGCTTCTTTGTGAGGTGAGTTATGATTTCTAGTCTATATGTACTCAAGCTTGAGCAAAATTTGTGTCCCTTGATAAATATTCTCAGTCTAGAAGAGAATTATTTTAATTAGTACATCACCAGACCAAACCCTGCATGTTTTTACAAATGAAGAAAGGGATGCCCAGAGAGCGTGCATGTCATTTATTACCCAAGGTCAAACTGTAAGCCAGGTACATCCCAGAATAGAAGCAATATCTTGTGATTCGAACCGCTGGAAAATGCTACCTCCTGTAATTTGATTGTGCACAGCCTCACATGGCTCATTGCAGCATGTTTTCTTGTTACCCACGTTCTTTTTTTTTTTTTTTTTTTTTTTTTTTTTTGAGGACACTGTGCAAACATTCCCAGCACAAAGTGAAATCCACTCCTTATGTTGAAGCACAGCCGCTGCTGCCCGCATGGTTTTTTCCTCTGAAGGAGTCAAATGGTGACCTATATACGAGAAACCGCTTGTCCTTGAAAAAAGCCTTTTGAGGGAATTTTATAATTTATGTCTTGGGTTTGTTTTTTGTTTAATCCAAGCAGGGAAGGAAGGAGACAGCTTTATTTCAGCAAACATGAATTTAGCTCTGCTGCTGTGCCCCAATACTTCAATTTCTTGCTAAAGAGTCCCAGTGTCTTTAAGCTCCCCATGTTCTTCATGAAGTTAATGGACTGTCCTGAAGGGTCCTGTCTGTTGGATAACACTGACCTCATGTGAAGAAGGCATTTGCATTCAGCTGGTTTTCAGATTTTTAGGCTAATACAGCATTTTTCCCTGATTAATTAATTGGGATTTTTTGCATGAGTAAGGATTACTTCAACAGTCAAGGCTTAACAGGATTTGACTTTCATGATGCACTGTGCATTAGGAAAGATGTTTATTTTCATCCCTTCTTTAATTTCCATTATATTGCAGCCAGTGCTTCCCAGACAGAGAGAAGTAAAATATTCTTTTGGCAGAAACAGTGTGTCATTTGTATAAGGTGCATATACTTTAGCTGGCCTTCAGTGCTGCATTTTCACCGTTCAGGGAAAAAAATTGTTTGATTCTCTCTTAAGTACATCTTTTTCTAATTCTTGTACTGTTGGTTCATTGTGTGTCCTTGGAAAAATCTGTCAGTCCTGCTTTTAATTACCTTCACTCAGTCTCTGTTTGCTCGGGCAAACAGCAGTAAGACTCCGTTAAAATGGTGGTCCCATCCCTCTGTTTGGATGATATTTTATCCTCTCCCCATTTTTCTCCGTGATGCTTCTGTCCCATTTTGTGGTTGATGGAGCATGGTGTGCCTCGGTCGTTGCACTCCCTTCTGGCAATGTAACTGTCAGATGACGGAGGAAAAGGTACAGAAGTTCAAGTGGCTCCTTGTATTACCATCTGCTAAAGATGTTGCTGCCTTTTAGCACACTTGGGTTATCTTTTAATAACTGACTGTATGGATGGGCTCGACTGACTTCCTCTGGCTCAGGGCTGCAGCAGCACAGACAGCAGTGGTGCTCTGTAGGAGACAGGGCAGTGTTTTGCACAGCCTGGCGCTGTGATTTCATTGGAGACCGTGGCTTCAAGAGGTGGTGGGGACCCCGTGAGGGACCCTTGCTGCAGTTGCACACTGTGCAGCAGCGTGGCCAAACCTGTTCCCTCGGGGACTGAGGCACTGGAGAGCCTGTAGAGGCTCTTTCATGGCACCATGGTTAAGCATCCTGTCTCTGTGGCAGAGGGGCATCTCAAGTTCCTTTTCCATGCCAGGTCATGGCTTGGTGTGTGTTTCCAGGGGTGTTGTGCTGTCAGAGTGTGCACAGTCCTGATATTCTGTCAGGGCATGCCCAGAAACGGCAATGGCCTTTCTAGCAGGACCTCGTTGAGTGTAGGGCCCTACTAAAAATCATTCTTATCCTGGCTGCCGTCTATCAGCAGAGCCTCTTTTGTCTTGGACTTCACAAGGTTGTAAAAAAAGCTGTACAAACTTCACCTGCTGTGTGGAAAGCAGGATTGGCTACTGTGGGATGTCTGGGATCTGGGTGCCAGAGCAAGGGAAGCATCAGGCGTTATTGTAAAAGGTAGTGGAACGAATGGATGTGCAGTGTGTGGATCCTGACGGGTCCAACCAGTGTGTATTTCATGATACTCTGGGAGAGAAGATACAAATGAATGAAAATATTTTCTTTCAGCTCCTCAGACAATTCTAGATGATGTTATTTGTACCCTAGAGACTTCCCTCCAGATAGTCAGTGAGTGTTTAAAGAGTATTGTAGGCTACTTTGCTCCACTTTTTAATTTTTTTTCAATCTCTTAGGAAAAAGTTGGAAAGTGTGAGAGGAAGAATCTTCCTGAGTCCTGCCTAGAATATGTTCATTTGCAACTCTGTAAAGTGGAATGTAGATGTGTTAATGCTGAACATAGGGTTTCTGAAAGACACACAAATGATAGATCTTAGCAAGGGAGAGCTGCAAAATACCTACAAAACTGATGCACCTCCAAGTGCTGTAGTGCAGAATCCCCATATTAGGCTTTTAATCTCACCTGCTCCTGAAAGGGGAGGGTTGGCCTTTGAGGTGAGATTTCATTCCTCCACTGTGGCCATTAAAGTCCTTTCTCCCTGTGGAAGAATTTGTCAGTTTGTCTGAAACATGGTGTTTTAAATGTCAGATATCATGGTGCTAGCTGGTGTGTCAGATATCATGTGCTGATTTCATTATTTCATTTCGCACAGGCCACTACACAGCCAGGATATCTTTTTTTTGCCAGAGGATTAAAATTAGTTAATAGTAAAGACAAAATCTTTTGACCCTAGCCTGCTGCTTTTAAATGTACAGTTTCCCAGCCATAGCTTCCAAAACTAGACACGGGGGATAAATTTTGCATTAATTTGCTTAAATTGATGAATTTAAACCAGGAGTTGAAAACTGGGTTTTTTTAAAGTAAACAGTAAAACAAAGGGAATTATTTGCATCTGGATTTTTTTTTTAAAGGAATCTGAAATAATGTGGGTCTACAGTTCAGGATTTTCCTGTTTCTCTTCAGCAAGGCAATGCAAATCCTTTTTATTTTAACAGCCTTCAAACTGGGAGATGGGGACATCTTGATAATGGATGCCTGGATTCAGTTCAGCATAGTGGACACTGAATATTCAGTTGTAGAGTCAAAGTAGAAAACTGGAGGTTGAAAATGCTGCGTTTCAAGTGTACTGTTTACCAACCAGCAAAAAAGCACTGTAATACAGACTGGATCCTGCTGGAATTGGAGGTTTGATTGACACAAGTTTAGCGACATAAGTTATGTATTCTGCTGCAGAAATACGGATTTCAACCGCTTATAGCTGAAGAGTGGTATTAAAAAGACAGTTCTGTACAAAAGCAGTGCTGTATCTCTGTACCTCTGTGCTGCTGGAAGAGCGTTTGCCTATGCAGCAGCATCTTTCTGCTGGAAAAGCAGCCTGAGCACTATACTGGTATTATAATAAGAGATTTTAGCAAAAAAAAAAAGGAAATATATTTATGCAGTGGCATCTCTTGTATCCAGAATAGACCTCTACTTCCCCATCCTTCTCCTAACTCCTTTAAATTTCTTTTGCTAGCATTTAACTCTTAAACTGTGTAGGTTCAGTCACCTTCCTCATCATCCCCGTGGAGAACTTTGAGGTCACCCTTTGGAGTTTGTTGGTGCTGCTGAGAAGCAGAGGTGTTCAAGGCAGCGTCCCTGCCCTCTGCAGTGCTGCCTCTGGCTTGAAGGTGAGACCTGCAGAACAAAACACAGGAACTGGAATGAGGGCATGTTTGTGGAAAGGTGCTGGGCAGTTACGTGGACCTATGGAGTGTGTCTGGTGACCGCCTCTCTGGAAGCATCTGGAGCTGTCAGCGTTTGAAGCAGAGAAGCAGGGGATCTCTCCAGCAGAGAGGTGCAGGGCTGGGCTGGGAGCTGATGTTTTTCACAGCATTAGTTACTTGGGGTCACTTTGGTGGCACAGGTTCCTTAAATCTATTGCCTTGGGTTTTCAGATTTTTGTATGTTGCGTTCTATGTGTACACCAAAGAACTTTGTTACAATCCTGTGTTTCTACAGATAGCAGTATTTGACGTGGATGTTTTCCTCACGTGATTTTTTGGCCTGGTTCTTACACAGGACCAAAAGCCACAGTTAACTGTTAACTCACAGGTACCACTGGATGACACAGCAGAAAGGAAGAGTGTGCGTGTCAAACATGTTTATGTGGTGGAGTGTGTGGAGGCAGAGAGGGGCAGGCATGGGGAAGAAAGACATTTGACAGAGGCTGAACAGAGAGGCAAAGAAAGAGACAGTTAAAAAATTATTTATAAAGCAAAAGAATTAGTTGCTGGCAAAAATAGAAAAATGGAAAGGTGCAGGAGGTAGCAGAATTCAAGGATGAAAGGAAAAAGGTGAGAAATAACGTAGTGGCCAGAGCAAGGGAGATGTGAAAATAAAATCAGGTTCTTTGACAGACTGGTGGAGATCTGATGGCCAATATACTCAATTTGGAAGGAGGTAAAAGTTCAACAGAACAGTAAACACAGGGAGGACAGGCAAAGGAGTAAGCTACATTTCGCTGAAGAAAATGACTATTTTTGTCTGCTTGTTTTTTATTTGTCACTCTTCAGTCCCCATATTCTCTTTGCATACGCTCATACATTTACAAAAATAGCTGTCATCACATTCAGTGCTTACAAATCAGAGCACAGCCTTACGTGTTATAGTCCATATTTTCTTTATGGAATAACTGAGACAAACTACTGATGTCTGGAAGCAAATACAGGCTTTTTAATGAACATTGCCCTACTTCTGACACTGACATTTTCCTGTTACGTGCATATAATACTAAAAATCAGTGTGTAACCTAAACAGCAATGCTGTTAGTAAACTTTACTTTGGTACCCGACTAAAGAAGCAGGAATATGAAGGACTGAGCTGCTCCAGGGAGGAAGAAAAGAGCACCAGGCTAACAACAATTACTCTGTAAAAGCAAAACATCCTCAGCACTTTACAGCACTGATATGGAGGGATAAAAGTTCCTCTGCAGTCATTCAATACACATGGTTAGAACATATTAGATTTTTACGTAAAGATGTAGTGCAGCTATGCACTGACAGGGTGCAGACCTCCTTTAAATTAATAGATCCTACTTTTCTCTTTTAATTCATCTGGACAGTCTTAAAATCAGCCTACAGCCCCATTGGCAGGCAGTATAAAGATTGCAGAGCAGGTTCTCAGCCTTGCCTCCGAGCAGTATTGAAGCTCTGTTGAGAGGATCAGGGAGCCAATCAAAGTGGGCAAGTCCCATGGTCCTGCTTCTCTAGTCCAACCCGTTTTTTAAAAAAATCAGAATTCAGTATATGCAATCAGGTCACTATTTTTGATAAGATGGTCTGTCAAAATATGTCTTTGTCTGTGTCTGTCATGGCAGGGAGTTGTTTGACCATTGACAAGCATGAGATTAAGCACCGAGTGATGTTGTGTAACCTTCTGTCCACTCCATTACAGCAGAGCTCAGGGACAATATCCTGTCAAAAACAGTTATTTCTTATCTATGTTGTAGGCTTATTTTCAATTGATAGTTAGTGAGCTGGAGTTCCAAGGCGAAATATTTAAAATAGCTGTTTCATTTAGGCAAACATGATCAGAAAGTATCTTAATAGCAGCCCAAGCTGTGGCTGAGTCATTTGGTGTTTCTCAGCTCAGTATATTTTGATGTCTGAGAGAAGAGCGATAAATCTATTTTTGCAGTAGATCAACATTCCTGAATTCTTCATTTTAATGGCTTAGTACCTCTTGTTGAAGAACAGTGGATCATGAGTGAGATGGAATGGATGTCTGATAGCACTGAATTATCTGGGAGGGAAAAAAATGTGGCAGATAAATGCCCCTTCTATCTGTCTAAAGCATTTAGTTATTTTGTGTGGCTAATCTTCTTCACAGGATGCTTTCAAACCCTTATTGGTACAATGTTAAAATGATTGAGGATTATAAATTGGGGATGTGCTGGTCATATTTAGATTTCAGCATCAAGGAAATGAAGGCTGCTCTTAAAAGTGTGTGGGCCTGGGTCTAGAAGCCGCACAGGACAAAGCAGCTCTGTGCTGGTGGGTCACTGCAGAATAGGAAGATGGTAATTATTGCTTATTCCATACTGGTGTCATTCTGCAGTTGTCTGCTCAGTCCTGACAACCAAATAATATCCCTACCACAATCAAAGAGCTGACAGGGACCTTGAGAGGTAATTTAGGCTGCCATCTAGGCCACAGGAAGGTGTATCTGTGCCTGTCATTCCTGGCAGCCCCTCCCTGGCTTGCTCTTCATAGCCCCAGTCAGTGGTGGGGCATCTGCAGTCTGCCCTGGCAGAAAGTCCAGCCTAATGACTAATCTGAATCTTGCTGTAATTTAATCCTGATTTTCTTGTCCTCTCCATTAACAAATAGCAAGAAATTTTGTTCCTCTCTGCAGAAGCTCTTTATATTATAATTTCAAGACTGTTACAATTTTTACCGTTACTTTTTTCTTCTCTAAACAATCCTAATCCTTCCGATCTTCCCATGTGTGTCATGTTTCCTTCGTCTCTTGTCATTCCCATTGCACTCTGCCAGTCTCCCTCCAGCCTTTCCTGAAAAGTGCCAGAAGTTGGACACATGGTTCTGGCAAAGGCCTTTCTAGTTTAGCAAAGAGATAACTCTGTTTCTTCCCAGCCTTTTTTCCATATATACAGCTCAGGAAGGTGTTTGCACCTCACACCAGCGTGACACTGACTCACCTCCAGCTCATGACCCGTTATTATCCAGCAGCCTTTAGATGGGCTGCTGCTCATGGACAGGTATTCTTTAGGAAAAGTCTCTGAACAAGTGAAGTGGGTAGGGGTCGTGTGGATACAGGGAATCACTGAACACTGTGCTGTGATATGCAAGATGAGAAGCTTCTTCAGCTGAAGCAGCTTTGTGTCATTAATGCCGACGAGAGAATCTCTTTTCCTTTGTTCCCTGAGTAAAACTGGGAATATATTATTTTATATATTTTATATATTTATATATTTTATGTGTTGTAACACAAGGTGTGCCATTACACATCCAGGGGACATCTGTGAAGTGATAAGAGTTCTTTTGTGGAAGTACACTTGGAACAATATATTCAAGAGGGCTGTATTAAGTCAATTACTTTGTCCGCATTAGAAATCAGGGAGTAAGTGAAATCTCAAGTGTCTGGAGGTTAAATTTAGTCTGTTCTTGTGATTTACTTTAGTTGCTAATGTAAAGATAAAGCTCAGTGTTGTCTCCAGTTCTTGTCATCTGCAGAATGGCTAACGCTGTACTTTTAGTTTTAGTGATTAAGTAGTCAAAATTCCAGTTATAATAGCAATGGACTGCAAGATACACATTCCACATGGAGCTGCTTCAATTTGATCAGAGCTAAGTTGGTCAAATATGAACTTGGGGAAAATTCTTAGCAGTAGAACAGAAAAAGAAACTTGTTCAGGCTCTTCAAATAAATATTGATTTGTTTGTTTTTGGTCTTGCAGAGCTGAATCAATCATGAGCTTTCCTATGCCAGACTTCCATTTTCATGCATACATGTTTTTTATTATGTCATCAAAAATGCCTGGAAATAATGCTCATTTAACAACTACACATCCAGAAGACAAAATGTAGACAGAGTTGTAGTGTGAATGCACTTGTCCTATTTTGATTTTATTCTCTAAGCACTGTGGGACTGCTAGCTTATTCTGATAAAACAAATATTGCGAGGCAAATTTGAAAAAAAATAACACAAAGGTAAGCTGAGTCAAACTTGGACTTGAATCTAAAGGTCTCCAAATGAATAAAATCTACACCATCCACTGAACAGTGGATGAGCATACTCAGATTTCGTTGTAGAGTCAAAGCATGGCCACAGCTGGAAGGCGCCTCTGGAGATGTTCTGGTCCAGCCGCCTGCTCAGAGCAAGGTCCATAAGAGCAGATTACCCAGGGTTCTGCCCACTTGGTTTTGAATGTCTCTACTCTGTGCCTTTCCTAGGCAACCTGTTCCTGTCCTTGGCCACCCTCACAGTAAAAAAAGCTTTCTTTTTATATTTAAGTAGAATTTTCTGCCAGTGGGCACTGCTAGGAAGAGCCTGGCTCTGTCTCCTCTGCTCTCCCCTATCAGGTGTTTATACACATTCATGAAATCTCCACAGAGCCTTCTCTTCTCCAGGCTGAGCAATCCCTGAGTTAGTACATAGAAAACACACAGTCATTCCTGCTCCATTTGCCTCTTCACCCCAAAAGCAGGCTTGCAATGCCATTCCACCTCCTCTAGTACCTCGAATGGGTGAAGGATTGCAATTTTTTTCTCTTGCAGTTGCAAGCAGGGAAGGGCCTAAAGTCCAGAAGGGTCAAAAGGACCCACTCGGCATCAAGGTCTCATTGTACATCTTTGTTGTATCAAGGAAGGGCAGAATCTTCTCTTAGTAGCTAAATATTGAGGTTTGACAAAATCATTCCTGGTTCTGGCAGGTAATTGGGGAGGTTGTGGATTTGAAAAGTTTTTGTGTAAAGATTTCTTTTTTTCCTGGTTTAGTGGATGGATGCTGCAGCTCGAAGGCTTCTCAAGGGCCTCACAGCCCTGCAGCTCTGGGTGTCTGTTAGTGAAAATGCCTGCATGATTGTAGGAGGTAGACCATGACCCACCACTGAAAGAAGACAAGAAATACCCTAAAGTGCCTCTGCCCCTGTGCTGCAGGAACATTGTCTCCTGACTGTGTTAATCAAACACCTCAGGCTGCTGTTTGCCAGTGGAGGAGGAGAGTCCCCTGTCCCATGTGATGTGTGAGCAGCCAAGGATGCATCAGGGGAAAAAGACAAAACCTTTTTCTGAAAGCTGAGTTACAGGCCAGGGGATGATAAAACATTCTTTCCAGTGTCCACAGATGGCCAGGACACCCCCCAAGCACGGGGGCTATGAGGAAGGTCCTTTTCTGTCGTTATTTTTGTGGAATCTTTTTCAGATTCTGCGTGACAGACATCAGAGGACTTCGTGTCCTCCTGGGCCCTTGAAGTGAAGCTGCTTTATTCCAAGGGCGTCGGAATATTAAGCACACAAAATAGGGTATGAAAGGCATCTGGTAAAGAGTTTTAAATACATGTATTTTGACTTAACAAGCTCGCCTTGGAAAACACAGTTTTTGATCAGTAGGTCCAGAAATAGTGTGTGGGGCCCTCCTGTCTCACTTTGTTCCCCCTGTGGGGCTGCAGAGAACAATCATGTAAAATGACAAATCCAGCAACAGAGAAGATGGCATTGAGTGCTCCCAGGGCACTGTGTGTCATCTGTAACATGAGGTAATAGTAATTCCTGTTAGTTAATTACATGCAAGCTAATGGCCAAGTGCTGTGAATATTTCTTTATTACTGTTGGCAATGGTGTGATTTGTCTCTTATTCTTCCTCCTTGCCGTGTGAGGTTTGAACTCTTAGAGTAATCTGAACTGTGCCTTCTGATGCAGCAGTCTCTTTTTCCCAAAGTCTACTTGATTTACACACAGTCACAACTGAGAAAAAGTATCATAAAGGGAAGATTGATAAAATTTTCCTAATTCTATTGTAGTACCCAATGGCAACCTTTCAACAAGAAGGAGAAAAGTACAGATAGTAACCCCATTACTTACCAAGTAAGCTACATTTTAAAGAGCACAGTATTCCACGCTTCCTCAATAAAGCCCATGACTCTTACTCTGCCCTTGAAATGTGGCAGTATTGAATTATAAGTGACTGTCTGTATTTGAAATATGACTTGGATTGTATGTGGAGTTGTGGGCATATTTCCAGGCAGTGCTAATGGCACTGTTTGCCACTGGAAACTCTTTTGTTACTGTCTTCTGCTTCAGAACTGTCTTGTCGATGTGCCCTGGAGTATCTGGGAGCCACATACAGAACATCAAGACTTTTACTACATCAGGCTGCTACCACAGTCTAAGGATAGAGTAAAATTCAGATGACTCAGAGGACTTGATCACCTTCATCTGGTTTTCCTGCATTATGTTGTCAGCATTCTTCCTGCAGTTTAAGTTGATATGAGCCTTCTCTGGCTTATTGGCATGGCACAAATTGCAGATCATCACACAGAGTAAAAGTGGCATGATGCCAGCATGGAGTTCTCTAGAGTTCCCCCTGCTGAAGGCACTGCCTGAAGGCAGTGCTGGTGCTAGTTTAATGACCAACTTAGACCAATTTATGCCTTAGTTAGCCTGTGAATGATGCTGTTGTGTCGTTTACCTCATTTAACTAATTTCACAGGTAGCCACATTGTTCCTCAGCAGCAAATACTTAGACACACTTCCAGGTATCACATGCCTCATAAAGATCTGCACAGTAGAACTCTGCATATAAAGCAACATGACACAGAATAAAGAAGTCTTTTGAGACAAGCAAGATCACTAGTTGTAAACAACAGAATCATAAAATTAGTGGCCGATTAAAAAGCAGTAGCCAATATCTTGTTTACATTTGAATAGGTCTTTTGATGCAGTGTCAAAGATAATCTTTGAAAACTTAATTCATGCTGGCTTAGATGGGGACATTGTGAATTTGGAATTGGCTGAAAGACCACAAGCAAAGCTAATCATAAGTCCTAATAAGGGACTGATGTAGCAACCAGCCTTATTTATTATCCTCATTAATGATCCAGAAGAGGCAGATAGCTGGATAAGAATTGCTTTGGCATTTAAACTGAAGCAAGTGCCAGACACTGCTCACAGGCAGACGGAAAGTATGAAAACAGCTCAAGAGTTTAAAAAATGAGCTAAAACAAGGTTTATTTTTAGTGTAAGCACATGTATCTGCAAAGAAATATCTGTAATACTTTTTCTATATGCTAGGAGGAATCTGAGATTTAAGTAAGCTAGACATGACAGGGCCTGAGTACATCAGAGTTCAACACTTACTTTAATGTAAATTCTCCTTACATTCCTTTGCATTTTTTCTCCATGGGAATGAACAGGTAATATCAATGAAAGCCATAACCAGTTCTTGCTATCACAACATGGCATCCACAAGGTCAATGCCATTCTGGACTCCCTACTGGACTCCCTACAGCTGTACCATCCAGCAGAGATGCTATGTATTCACTCTCTGTGATTCCTCAGACCATTCCATTGCCTGAAACTCACCTGGGATGCCAAGACGTCAAAAGTTTTGTAGTCAAAACTTTCCTGGGCTGGTGAATAAGGTTGGAGATGCTTAAATGTCCAAGGCACCTGGTTTATGCCCTGGAAATCCTCTGGGCATCTTTTGATAGGCATGCAAATCCTGAGAGTGCTGTGTTGAGGGTCACATAAGCCATGCCAAAATTTGTAAGCCAACAGCTGCATCACTCACAATCCATGGAGCTCTGGTACAGATTTATAGTGCTCTCTTTTCTCCATAGTGTTTATGCAACTCCTTCCAGTCTTCCCACAGGTAGTGGCAGTTGCACTCCATCTCACCTGCCATAACTCATCTCTACATCCTCCAAAGGAGGCTGTAAAGCTGCAGCTGGGGAGCACATCCCACCTAGCTCATCCCTTCCAGTTTGCTGGAAATGCTCTTCTCAAAGAGCCCCAAGGGTCTCACCTGCTGCAGAGTGAAAGCAAATTTGACATCATGTCTTCTCCCAGTGGCAAGGGCAGAATGTGTTCCCCTCTTGTCACCCTTCTAGGTTTTAAGACCAAATGGGCTCTGAGCAAATTACAGTGCAAGTGGGGGTCTTCCTTTTTATATGCAATAACCTTGAGATTTCATCACAGACCTGGCAATTCAAATTCACCTCCCTTCTTTTTCTGACACAGTGCAGTGATTTAAGCTGATGCCTCTAAGCTGAATGTGCTGATGTCTAGAGCATCTTACTGCTCCTCTGATTGAAATTACTCCCATTTAATACTCAAACATTCTTCAGAGCACAGCCTGGAGGGAAGTGCCCCAAACTCTGCGTCTTTGTCACCTGAAGTGACGGCCTGGTGAAGAAACTGTTGCAGCATGGCAGAGGCGCAGTAACTGCACAACAGGTTTAAATAACAGTTTTCAAACTGTTTCACACACAGCACAGCATGGACAGTTGGATGCTTCCACTTGATTGCAGTGAGGAGCACTATAGTGTATAAACAAATCTTTCTCCTTCAAGATTGGTTTCCAGTGCTCCCTCTGGTTTAATGTCTTGTACCAGTGCTGGATGACTCAGCTACACAAATATCTGTGGAAAGTGATTCTGAAATGTGTTGTCTGTGACATGCCTAACGTGCTTTTTTTAAGGACTGGCTTTATGCTCTGAAACACAAGGGTTTATTTTTCTCCCAGAATTGTTGGGCTAAGTTCTGGGAGTTGATTCTATGACTTGGCTTTGCAACATCTGTCAGTGTTGTGACCCATCCCTGAAGGCAACAGTAACCCAGGTTCTTGTTAATAGATCCCTTGAGGCAGATTAGAATGAAACAACATTGAATGATTGGTGTTTGTAAATATATATACGTAGGGTTTTGTTTTGGAACAGTTTGGTTGCAAAGGAGAGCAGGTAAGTGGCCATTTTGGTTATTACTGTCTATAGTAATACAGCAATATAAAAGCATAAAAATAACATTTAAGAAAATGTGTGGGGGAAAAGAAAGAGAGCATAAGAGTAGAAAGATACCCAACCAATGGATCTTGCAACAAGACTTGAGTGTTGCAATTTCAATGTCCATTGGTCGAAGTGATGGTCACAGTCTTGATGCATCGGGGGTGGGGGAAGCCCCCAAAACACAAAGTTCAGTGGGTTAATGTATGCTCAGGCTTGGTGAGAATGCCCAGGTACTTCTCCTGGGGTCGGGGGAGCTTTCAGTCCTTTGATGGGAAGCCTCAGAAATGAGTCTGGGGGTGCTTTGGGGGTCTTTGATGGTTTATGACCCCCTCTTGCCTCTCACGTCAACCTAGCTGAGCCAGTTATGCCCCATCAGAAGGGATGAACATCCTCAGGACCATTACCAGGAGGAGCAGGGGGAGTTTGAGAAAGGACAACTGGGCGCCATCCCACCTTGCAGGATCTGCCTCTTACCCGGCTCAAACACCAGCTTATAGCCTTTGGTGGTGGGTGCTCACACCCTCGGTGTTATGGGGACCAGAGGCTTTGCCACCACACACCATAAACTCACTCCCTGCCCCTCAGGGGGTGCAAGCCTGGCCTCAGCAAAGCACAAGTGGGCAATTGTTTGAGTCATTAACCATTAGCATTCCAGTCTCTGGCAGTCAGGAATAAATGTTCTTACATTGTAATATTGGATGAGTTGAAAGGTGATAAATTATTTATTTACACAACATGGGCTCTGAAGAATTCAAATTTAATTCAGTTGGAGTGGTGGAGCAGTTCTTGCAGCTAAGCCAAAGATCCAAAGATCTTTCTAAAAATTCTCAATTATAGAAAGGTTCAGTTGGTTTGTTAAAATTGCACGGTGTGAGTGGATTCAGCTAAATTCTGCAGAAATTATTTCCCTAGCTTACTTGAGTCTTGGGGGAGCAGAGAGATATTTTGCCTTTTAAACTTGCAGGTTTTCATAAGCTATCATTTTGTTCGTACATTGCAAGATAAAATTTTTTTTGTGTTAACATGTTATCACCTTTAATACCTTATCTCCTGTCCAGAAAACAGATGTTAGCTTCACTTAGAAGAATATCTTAATTACCTCTAAAGTACTTGTTTCTGCTCGACTTGTTTTGTTTGTTTTGTTTATTTCGATAATGGGTGAACAGACCCAGAGAAGTAGCAGAAGAAAGAACAAAGCAATCACTGCTAAAGTGGCTGTTAAAGAATCATTTTCAATATTACTCTCATGCATCCTAACACCTTCTGTTTGCTTTCTGCCTTGCTGCAATACCCTGAGCAGAGAGAGCAGAGCTGTTCCAGCACTGTGCAAATTGTCGCTCATAGTTTAGGTGCTTCTCAGCGAGTGTCAGATTCCAAGGGGCTCGGGGACTCCTCTGAGGGGCTGAGCTGTTACAGCTGTACCCGTACTACACAGCCGTGCATCCCTAGGCAGCATGTTATGATGGAAGCCCAAGCTTTTATTCATTTTAAATGAGGAAAAAAACCCCACAGCATTGAAAACATTGTGGTTGGGAGCCTCTGATGCTGGCAGCAACTCTGCTCTCTTTCTGAACCTTAATTTGACGCGAATGAAGAAACGAGTAGTAGTTAATTTCTGGAAGTTTTAACAGTAACAAGCTGTACAGTCTTTTATGAATGGTTTTCTAAATGCTGCTTTCTGCAGCCTCTCCTCCTCCTCCATTACTTTTTTGGTTCCAACACTTCTGCGCGAGGCTTTGAGGAGATGTATCTGTTTTCTTATTTAGTTTGGTAAGCCTGGGAATGACGCACGTTCACTTGTACAGAGGGAGGAGGTCTGAACACGCACAAAACAAGCCTAAAGGCACTGGAAGGAGACTGGGAATTCTTGTGTGAGGAAGATAAAAGGACTGGATGATGGTGACAGATAAGGAATGCAGTATTTTTAACGTAAAGAGGGGAAAAAATATAAGGCTGGCTAATAACATATAGAATGAAGTGCCCGTTTTCTGAATTTCAAATGTCCCTGGCGTGTCCTGTGAGTTGCAGCCGTGTCAACAATGCTCAACAAAACACCGAGGAAGCCAAAAAAAGAAGAAAGAAATAAGTTATGACACCCAGCAACACACTTCATATGTAAAATTAAATGGATGTACAATTGCTTACATTGTAATATTTGATTTGTTGAAAAGTGATAAAATGTTTTTGACAGGTGTAGTCCAGGCCAAATCCTGTAGTCCTGACAGAAAAGAATTCCCCATGGAAAACAGTGTAAATGTCTCACAGTCTCAGCTGCATCTGTGAACCATGACCTAGGATATTAGTTTGAAAGGCAAGTGAACTCCTGTTAAACTGACTGTCAAGCAAGATGGGAGATAATTTGATCCAATACAGTTTGCTGGTGTGTGTATAAACTGCAATCCTTTATTTTAGTTTTTGAAACTTCTTTATTTTAATTCTTCAAACAATGTATTTTCAGTAGCAAAGAAGATTCACAGCAAGAGTCCAAAGCTTTGCCTCCACAGAAAATACAGACCATTATTTGGAATTCTGGCTTCAGGGGAGTGGTGCCTCATACCTCAACTGACTTTTTTAGTCTCTTTCATTTAGATGCAGAAGATGTTGTGTTGCCTGGCTTATCACATGAGACAGTCTTCTTGAGAATATTTGTTGACAGTTCTTTGAGAGGCTGAGGGGGAACTACTGCTTCTAAATGCAGCTTTATTCAGTAGAGGCATGAAGTATGCACAGCCTTGGAAAAAAGTGTTTAAAAAAACCAAATATTTTTATTGTCTCTAAGTCATGCACTCCACACTGGTTTAGAGCAATGAATGACAGTGCATGTGCTAGTCAGTTCCCTCCAAACTGACTGAAATGAGAGTAGGATCAGTGTTTGAAGAGTTGGGTATTTCCTCAGCTGTATGTTAGTTGTCTCTACTGAGCTTCTGCAAGTGAGGCCAGCATTTAACTCTGTCAAGTAATTAATGTTTCTGAAGTCTCAGTCTTTAAGGGCTAACTTGGATAGAATTATCGGTCCCAACAAACCATGAGCCAGCCCTATGGTTTTACTAGCAAGACAAAGAAGCCCCAACAGACATCTAAAATTTTCAGCATTTCCTACATGATACTTGCCAGGAGTAACAGTTTCCCCAGTCAAGACCCATTCCGGTCAATGAGGACTTTGATATTAAAAGCCATACAAATGATGATAATAGGTAAAGTGACTTGGACAAATTGAAAAAATAAAGTGCTGCATGGGGCTGAGAAGGCTCTTTTCCATTACTCTGAGTGATTAAGATATGGTGTTACTTAGGATGAATTGAATGATGAGCATCCTTAGAGATATTCTCAAGGAACTAGCAGTCAATCTTTCTCTGTCCTCATCCTGTACTTTTAATTTTTTGTATTACATAGTTGCTTTCTCTATTATATGGTTGCTATTAAGTGTAATATCTTAGTTTTATTTGGTTTTTTTGGAGATCTCACATGAACAACATATAATCTCTGTTGCTGAAACAAATGAAGCTTTAATGTTATTTACAGTTGGAGCATGAGGATGGCACAATAAGCTGGAAACAGAGGAAAGGTGGTGTGATTATAGAGGTTCTGTGCAGTAGTTTGGTCAGAGAGATCCCTCAGCGAAGGGTGCAGGAGAAGAACATTTAATCATCCCCTGTACATGCTGTATACAAACCACTGAGTGTTCTCTGCAGCCCAGTACCACACTGAATTTGAATGCAGGCTGTTCTCTTCAGACACAGCCAGCCAACATAGCCTGTGGGGCCCAGGAGCTCTTTCACCTCTCTCTCTCTCTCTCTCTCTCCCTCTCTTTACCCTCTTTTCCAAGGCCAGTTAGGCCAACATGTCTCTGTTTTGTGCTACCTTTTGCCCTGTGTCACCCAGCTGTTCCTTCCCAGCCCAGACAGGAAATACCAGCCAGCCAGCAAGGATATAACTGCCACCAGGAGTGGAATTTGGTTAATTGTGAAGTGATACACAGTCCTCTTGTCCCTTTGTCTTCCTTAACCAAACATCAGTTTAAAGGAACTTCTCAGTTATTGCCAGTTTCCCAGAGAAAGCTAAACAGAGTTTCTCAGAGCTTAATTTTTGAGGTGCACCAGAGATGTCCTCATTTCCTCTTACCTCTTGCAACAGTGCTTTTGAGTATCTGATTTCACTTCTCTCTTTAGTGATTCTTTAAAGTTATCTGTGACTTCATTATCTTGGCAGCTGTACAATTCATAATTTTAAGAAGTCTTGGCATGAACATTTCTCTTTGCATATTTGTACTCCTCAGAAGCAAATACATTACATTTTATTAGATCAGTGCCCTGTCTCCTTTACCAATGAAGTAAAAGAATGAAGAAACTGAAGTGTCCAGTTCTTTCTGGAGACCTTCAAGTCATCTTCAAATATGGCTCATCAACTTTCTTTGGTTTCTAGATAACGGTTGTGATTTTCATTTGTAGAACTCTAAGCCTAGGTCAGCTTCCCTTTGATCAATGTTAGCCTTTACTGACTGGCTCAAGATCAAGTTCTGCCCATCTCATGCTGACCTGCAGAAGTGTACAAACACCAATAAATTCCTTTTCTGAAGGAGCAGCCTGCCTAAGTTCCTAGTAGCAAATGGTGATGCCCAATTGAACTGGACTTGCATCACTTTTAAAATTCAGGCTAAAGGCATGGGTTATTGCAGTGTTTGGGGAGGGTCTCTCATTTGTGGTTACAAAGATTTTGTCTTTTGCAAGGAGTGTTTTATGAATCTTATTTCCTGCTGCTCTGGAGCTGGAGGAATGGATAGTATTTCTTATGCTTCTGTATAGATTGCATTCAGAAATGAGTCCAAGCACCAGGACAGTTTTGCTACCACAAGAAATGTCTGTGGAACAGATGAAGGCATGGAATCACTTCCAGAGAACCAGCAGACCCACTGTTAAGGGGAAGTAAGCTGATCCAATATACACTGGCAGAGCAGATGTTCCTTGCTTGGTAGTGTTATAAATGGGATGGGATCCTGGGGCAGCACTGCTGGGCTGCCTGTTAGCCCAACAAGAGTGCAAGGTGCCCAGCTTGGAGGGTGTTTGTCTTCATAATGCAGCACTGCCAGGGAAATGTATCTGGAGTGCAGAAGGATAAATCTCCCATCAGGAATTGACAACTCTGTGCTGTGTTTCTGGCATGAGCTAATTACAGAACTCACGTACTGATTGACTTTCTCACTGAGACTAAACAGAATCAAAGAATTTCCCACTGGTGAAGTTTGTACATGAATAATCTTCTTCTTACCTGTGAGGGGAGAAAGGGAAGGAAAGCAGTTGATGCCTTAATTGGCTACCTGCAAACAGAGACTAGACAGGAGTAAGAGAATAAAAATGAATATTTATTTGAAGGCCTTCAAGGGCACACCCTGGGGAGCACACCCTGGGCCACCAGACCCAAGATGGACCCCAAGATGGACGACAAGTCACGAGTTCTTACCCCAGTTATAGGTTTTGGTACATTAGCATATCAGCATAAATTCGCCAATTAAAACTTCAGCTACTGATGTAATTCTCTCCGGCTTGCCCCCCTTTCTTTAGCTGTTGGTTTACACCTTCTGGGCTTAGGACCGTCCAAATGTCCTTGGAGAGCAGGCCTGGAGAGGGTTGTTATGTCTATCACTGCCCGAGAGAGCAGCTAACAGGTTACAAAGCACTTCAGAGTTACACACACTAAGTACAACAGGATCTAAGAAATATAAAAGTTAAAATTCAAGGCATCACAGTATCCATGCAGCAGTAATCTCACACTTACTTGCAGCTCTCATAAACTGCTCCAGTGTCTGGTGGAGGCGTGGTTGATACACAGGAGCTCCAAACAAGGATTTGGATTGCAGAAAGATGATCTCTGATACATCCATTTTAGCCAGGTCCCAGGGTCTGCGTCCCCATAACTGCTCAGCCATGCATTATGTGGCTTGTCAGTAACAACAATGAAAAAGGGAAAAAAAGGATTTTACATGCCTGTTGAAAAACGTTCGGGTAGAATTCTGTAATGTAAGAAAAAGCCTCTCCAAGCAGTGCTGGGTTTGTTTCTCACTTAATTTGCAAATCTTTTTAATGTTTTTAAACATGCTTTTCAATTCATGCTCTTGAATTTGGGTGCAATTCTAGGGAGAGATGCTTGAAATTAAATTGTTGGCTCTCTGTGCTCTGTGGTAACTCTAACCCTCGACTAGGCAGCAGAGAACATGCAGCTGGGGTGCAGACAGCTGCCGCTCAAAAGCCTGAACACAGGAGTGCATCCCAGGATACCTCACTTCTTGTCCTGTGATTGGACTTGTCCTCCTGAGAAATGCCCTGCTGGCTTTGCTGCTGACCAGGACCTCAGCTCTCAGTGGGCAGATTGTGACCTCCTCAGTCATGGTGATTATCTGAACTGCTCTCATCTGGAATCTGTTCCTGGACATCCTCCCTGCTTTGCTTCTCCAGCAGCAGAGAGCAGGGGCATTGTGCTTCCCTTTCTTCAAGTAATGACAGTGATGGAGACCTGTTTTTTCCTTCCCAAGACCTGGGAGAGCCCACTATGTTACAACTGGAGAGCTGTATCCAGCCACACCCTGGTGCAGCAGAGTAAGAGGTGTTGGGAACCTGAGTGTAACTAGGAGAAACTCATGATTCCCTCTCTCTTCATTGACCCAGGATAGGGGGAGCTTGAAGAAAGATGTGGCAGCAGCTAAAGATAGTCAGGTCTTGTGCTTCCTCCCCCTCCACACACACCCTCTCCCTTCCCATTGCCTCAGCTGGGCATTGTGATTTGTCCTAAGATAATAACACCTGGGGAGAAATGTCATAAAAAGAGAATACCATGCACAAATTGCAGGAGGAACTGTCTGGTTGCTTGCATAATCACAGAATTCCAGAAACAATTAGGTTGGAAAAGACCTCTGGGATCATCCAGTCCAACCTGTGACTGAACACCACCATGTCATCCAGGCCGTGGCACTACATCCAGTCTTTCCTTAAACACTTCCGGGGACACTGACTCCCTGGGCAGTGTGTTCCAACATCTAATCATCCTTTCTGTGAAGGAATTCTTCCTAATGTCCAAGCTAAACCTCCCCTGGCACAGTTTGAGACGCTGTCCTCTTGTCCTGTCACTTGTTGCCTGGGAGGAGGGGCCAATGCCCACCTGGTTACACCCTCCTGCAAGGGAGCTGAAAGCATTGCAGGGATGGGGGAAGCTGTGATTATTGCCACTGACTTTGGTACACATCAGCCTGCAAAAGGCTGTAAAATGCTGCTGGAGATTGGGCCAGCTGGGCACTACTCCAATTCCTACCTAGTGTTCTTATCTTAGGACAAATCAAAATGCCCATCAGTGACAATCACGAGGGAGAGAACTGTGTGTGGGGAGGATGCACACAAAGACCCCAAATTTTTGTTGTCGCCCATCACAAAAGGCCAGTTGTTGTTTTTTTCTTTGAAACTCTCCATTTTTTAAGTGGAGACATAAGGAATTGGGATGCTCATTGCATTTGACCAACTGTGTAGGAGCACCAGCTGCTCTGAGCCAGCCACCTGTCTACAGTGACAGTTGTGCTCCATTCTTTTCTGCAGCACTTCTTGTTCCCCTTCTGAAGGAAAGGTTTAACAGCAGAATTTGATGGGTTTACTGCTACACAGTCCTGGCAAGTAGGACCTGTGGAAGTTTTGTACTCTGTCAAGGTAACAAAACTCCTGTATTGTCTTCTTTACCAATAATCTGATTCATCAGGAATAAAGGCAGCCTTCAGTTTCTGATTGGAGTCGTAATTAGTCACCCACAAAACAGGACAGGATTGGCTTTGCTGTTTCTGTGGTGCTGAGGCAAAGAGCAAGCTTCAAAACCCCCCAAACTTACATGTTAAAAACAAGGAATGCCAGTGGCATCTATAGGGAAGTCTGACTTGCTCAAGACTGCAGTCAAGTACCATTTTCCAGTGAACTGGCAGAATGATATTAGTAGTTGTCCTGAGTCTGACCACACTGTCCTGTAGTTGTGTTAGTATGAGAAATTTGGGGAAGTACACTCTCAAGACAATACATGGTGCTGTGACAGCATCAAACAGACTGCATTAGGAACAGTACTGCTGGAACTAATGTGATTCCTTGACCAAAGTTTTCAGGGATTTAAAACCATATATTTTTTGTCTCTAAAAGAAGGGTGTGCTTGACAGTGCTTATGAGGGAAGCAGTCCCATGAGCTTCTGTGTCTGTGTACTTGGAGCTGGGTTTCCCACTGTGCCACAGGAGAGGTACATCAATCAAACTGGAGTAACACTAAGGGGAGGCAGACCCCTGTTATTGTACCTGCTACTCTCCTGTGGCTTCAGGTGTTATCATCATCTCAAAGGCAAAAACCTGGCTGTGACATTGCATGGAAAGGTTCCTGAACAATGCCAGTCCCTGTCTTTGGCACAAAAAGATCAAGCTTAAGGAATGAACTTAAATATCATATGCTGCAGTAAGTATCATGAAATTACCAAGTTGTCTCCAGTGTCTGCTGTCCTGCTGAACACAAATATGTATATTTTTTTTGCAGCATTTTGGGTTATTATAACTAATTCACAAGCTCCCTCTGCTGGGCTACCAGCATAGGAGAGCAGTGGCAAAGCTCCTGTTAATTTATTTGCAGACTGACTGACCCATTTGCTTGAGCTTATTTTGACACTTTGTACAGCATCAAATTCATGTAAATGGCTTTTTAGTAATGTAACAGAGAGATGTTTGATGTGTTAGGTGCATAATAAAATGTTTTTATGTGCATAGAAGGTTTTTTCCACTATAATGTAAATGTAGCTGTTCCCTCCTGAAAGTGCTCATGCATCTATCAAAAAAAGATAATGATATTTGTCTTCAGTAATACCTTCTGTTCCAGGAAAGAGCTCTAAGGAAATAAATACAGATCTGTTAAAAGAATTAAAAGCTTACAGTCATCAAATACACTCCATACAGTATGCAGTAGCAGTTTTCAAAATGTGCCAAGGGGGTTGTACATGCCTTCAGAGGAATGAAGAAGTGCTGAAAACGTTACCCTAATCAGAAAAGCTTGTCTTGCTGCTTTCTGCCTAATCCTCAAGGTCAAGATTTTTGTCTGCAATTTTCAAGACACATACGTGGGGCTTAGCACTGTCATAACCAATAATTGCAACATCTTTTTTAGTAGATTAAAAGGAGTAGTGAAATTACTGACTTCCAACTAAAAAATCTCAGGGTGAGAGATTGCTAACAAAAACCAGAATGATGCTCTTTGATTGCTGTAGATGTAGCACTTCCTGGCTGGCTCTTAACAGGGATTTACTGAATAAAGGACCTGCCTTAAATAATTCACAAAATTGTGGAGTGCCTGTATGGGAAAAAGCATATTGTCTGCAGTGGCACCAGAGAAAAATGGAGAGACTTTATGAGCGATCCCAGTGGCTTTTTACTGCAAGTCAGGCTCCTAGACACAGACAGTGGTACAAATAGAAGGTATTATAGTGCTGCCTATGTGTTGTGCTTGAAGTAACAGGTATATGGGAATGTAGCTGTCACCAGTGTGAGTGGAGCAGTTATTTGGCAGCGCTCAGCATCACTGGACAATGATGTAGAAGAGAAAATAAAGAACTCCAGCAACCAGTTGATAAAAAAGTGCACGGAGAATGTGGAATGCATGTATTCCAAACTTCAATCTAGTGAGGAAACTGAAATGAACATTCCTAACATCAATTGAGAAATTGAGACAAAATCACCTATTTTGACTGAAGTAGATAGGCCACCTATACTTAAGCTGGAAAAGGATCATGTATGATATGTATGTTTGGTGAATAGCTGAAAGCTTAAGAGGGGCTTTTTACATACACACACAGTGACAGGACAAAGAGGAATGGCTTTAAACTGAAAGAAGGCAAGTTTGGTGTAAATGTTAGGAAGGAATTCCTTGGTGTGAGGGTGATGAGACACTGGAACAGGTTGTTCTGGAGAAGTTGTTCAAAACCAGGCTGGACAGGGCTTTGAGCAACCTGGTCTCGTAGAAGGTGTCCCTGCCCATGGTGCGGGACTTGGAACTAAATGGTCTTTAAGGTGCCTTCCATTCTGTAATTCTGTGGTAGAACAGGTTGTGATGTCTTTAAAAATACAAAAAGGAATTAAATGAAATTTTAAAGCACTAGCAATGTATCTCTTAGTGTCATTAGTCTTCCATTAAAGTACTGACATGATAAAGAATAATTTTACCTATGCTTATATTAAGTGACATTGAGTAATTTTCTCAAAATATGTATCTTATCTCAAGCACGGAATTTTTTTCTAGGTAGCATATTCTCATATTGGCTTTATTCTGCATCAAAGCATCTGACAGCTCCAGAGGACATGGTATCAATATGAAATTTATCCTTTCAAAGCCTTGAGGATGATCGGTCTGTTTCTTTTCTGTCCCTAATTAAACATTGCTTCAATAATTCCCAGGGGCAAGGAGGCATTGCGACTACACTGAAATGAAAATGAAGTTTGTAGGACCACACTTGCACTGCCTGTGGTTATGATTAATGTATTTTATGATTGTTGTTTTGGTCATAAGATTTAGCTGTTTTGTTAAAGATACTGTGAGGGAGCATACAGAGACAAGCCACAGATTTTTTTTTTTTTTTTTTTTTTTTTTTTGTTGTGGAAANNTTTTTTGGTAAGGTGACAGAAATCTAAGGAGGTTTTAACGCAGAATTGGTTAATGTAAAATGTTTCAAAACAAAGGAAATCTTAAATGTGATTGCTGATTATTCAGCCTTTGGCAGGCTACTAATAGTGATGGTAAGTGAGAGTTTCTGTTCCAGCCAACCGTTTCCCAGAATAAAGGGCAAATGCAAATTCTTCATATTTAATTATTTTGGGAAACAGGCAGCAGCCCTACAATGACTGTGGATTGAGGGACTTGTTAAGAGGTGTTTGTAGTCACATAAGGCTGTTTTTATTTAGCTGTTAGTAAGGACAGATCTACCTGGTATAAGCCCACAGGTCAGTCTGAGTGGCCAGAAATCAGGGTGTTCTCAAGACACACAGGTCATTTTCTTTCCCATTTTCTTTGGTCATGTGGAAGTGGATCAGGTGGGTTGATTTCTACCATCCATTCTTGATTTTAAATACCATTTTTCATCTGTCTTTGCACATGGGCTGCTTTTGCATTCTGAAAAAGAGGTAACATTCATTAGTATATTTCATTTTGCCAGCCAAGAGGGTATATACCATGTATAGACTTAAGTATTCATAGTGCTCAAGTGTTTTGGCTTTACACTTACTTTTATTAAAAAACAGTGACAATGCTTTCTTATCTAGCTGATACTTCTTTATGCAGCCCTGTGGAAGGCTGGGTTTGGGTAGGAGTTTATATCCATTTAAAACACACAATCAGCGTTCTAAAACAGTCATTAGTTCAATTTAAAAATTAAATGTGCTGAACATAAAAAATAAGCTTAGCAAAACATGGTTTGTATTGAAAGCTAGTTGATAATATTAAGTGAAGGAATCATTACATACAGAAAATGAACTGATTAAGATTTTTCTAACCCATATGCCTTTGCCTTTCAGAATTACAATTAGTAGACCTTATCCTTCACATTTATTTTTAAAGGATGACCTTATTAACAGGTATGGAATTTGAGGGGTAGGCCCCAAATTTCAAGACAGTAAAATGAGGGCTCTGGAGAGAATTCAGTGTTTCTCACCATGTCTTTGCTCTCCTCATTTGCTTAAGATTCAAACCATCTCTTTAAATTCTGTGAAGCTAAAACAATTAATTTAAAAATGACTGGAAATGAGTGAAGTCTCCAGATCTTAATGACTTATTTAATTCTACTGCAGTAACATTAAAGAACACTAATCAAGATCAGAAGTAGGTTGTTCTTCAGGTTGTACAAATATCAGTCATTTGGGGCAAGGTTGTATGTAATAAAATCCCTTGCTTGTTATCAGGGAGCAAGGTGAGACACACAAGATTTTTTCAGCCATTAGTTTTCAGCCAAGTTTTAAGTGACATTATCTGTAGCATGTTTTACAGTCCAAATGAGAGAATATAGGTTATAACAGATGTTGTCTCCATATTAAAGCTATCAGTATTTTTTAAACTTCAAGAACTAACTGTAAATCCTATGAGAATACAAATTATAGCAAACCCAAATGTGTTCAAACACATTTCAAATACATTATTCTGATATTCCAGTTAATTCTGTTTATCTTGTCAAGACTATTTCTACAGCCTTTTCCTTTTTTTTTTTTCTGTGTCATTTTGCCTTTTTTATTTCTCAGTTCTTTTCTCACAAGTTGAGATATATTCCTACAAAGTACTGCTGCCATATGGGCTTTCCCCTAAAGCTAGAACACTATTTCATTTAAATTATTTAATTGGCCTGGGTATTGGTCAGTAAAGTCCAGGTGTGGCTGACACAGGAGATTGCTGGTGATTGCAGTGAATTGCAGGTAATTAGAGTTGTAGTTAAAACCTGTAAAACTGATTTCTTACTGAATGCTTTAGGTCATTAACATGGAAAAATTCATGTCTGGTGAAATATGGGACTTGTCAATCTTACTTCTGATACTTCTAAGAGTAAGGTATTAGTCATTTTTAGGGACTGCATTAACCTGTTTGTGATGCTAGCATAGCTAGCCTATCTTCATAGAAGCCTGTCTTGCACTTCATTTTTTCTTAGCATTTTTTTGTATTAAGAAAGGCTGATTCACTACGAGGTTTTTGAACCCTCATACATAGTAGGGATTTTCAGTAAAATTTAGTACCCTCTTCCTTGCTTCCTCTTTTTTTAATCTGTAGAAAAATCTGTCTAGGTCGGTGTGTCCCAATAAAGCCTATAACATTTACTTCTTTAATCTTTTCCTTTGTCTTCTCCTAATGCCTCTTCCCTCAGTTCTGGAGCTTGCCTGCTGCTTGTTGTCAGCTTCCATCAGACTGAAGGATCTCTGGGAAGGAAAGACTCTTAGAGGGCATCTTTTCACCTCATCTGTGGAGCTAAAGATTTGACATTCACTTCCTGAGACAGGATGAAATTCTGTTTTTGAGAAACATTATGTAAATCAACTGTCTTATGTAAGGAACTCCTAATAATGATGTACATTACAGCATATTTATAAGATTAAAGGCAGTACTGCATCCTGTGCACTGGCAAAAAAGCACAGTCCTGGAAAATGTCTTTAAAAATGAAATAAGTATAATAGACTTGATTTTTGTTTGATGTTTCTGTTTAGGTGCTGACTGCAGCACAAATTAAATCAATTTGCCTGGCCATACTAGAATCAGGAAAACAGTATGCAGTGAAGAAGAGGAAACCAGTCCCACTGATGTATTCCTACTATGGAACGGAGTATCTTGGTGAGTAAAACACAGCAGCACCTCTGAGAGTGGTGCTATGTGGAGATGCTGAGCTAGTAAGCACTTCAGAAATACATAAAATCTACAGTGCAGGGTTTCTCCTGAACCACTTGGGACCATCCAACCTCCTAAAACTGTGCAGTGGGACTGAGGAGCTGGAGCGAAGGGCTGGTGCTGCCAAGCACTGGGGAATGCAGAAGGGGCCTGTGCTGCAGCAGGGGAGCAGCTTCATTCCCTCTTCTTTCTGCCCTGGTAAATAAGTCTGCCTCGCCAGCAGAGGCAGTGAGAGGTGTGGTGTCCATGGCTGTGTGGAGCAGGTTTCTCAGGGCACTGTCAGGGATGTTCTCTGTGAGCTGCTGCTGCCATGCCGGGACTGGCAGAGCGCTTTCAGCCCTAGCAGTGCCGCTCAGGCCCATGGTCAGCTGCTCCCCTCACAGGCAGCTTGGTTGGAGCTCATCTGAAGCTGTGGTGAAAGCCCACTGAGCAGGGCCCTCATGACTTCTGAAGGCTCAGCATCACTGCAGAAATGTGAGATGGGTTCGCAGTTCCCTGGCAGGGGAGCAGAGAGAGCAGTCACTGAGTGGTGTGTTCCACAGACCCTGGCAAGTACAGACAGTTCTTGCACTGAAATTTAGGTGTTAGCTCACTGATACTGCCAGCCAGTAGCTAGGAAATACCCATTTATGGCCCAGTTTCAATTTGCATTCAATAAAGACTTCAAAATAATGGCCCAGATTCAGCAGTCAGTCAAGGAGGGTAACACCTTGAAACAAAATTCAGTTCAGGTTCAATTTAACTTCACACAATGAGTTTCAGTCATATCAGAGTGAGAGCAGAAAGAATTCATACATATTTTTGCAAAGCTAGAGGAACTAGAAATGACAGAAGTAGTACAATATGGTGTTATGCACCTAGAAATCTTTTATTCCAAACACTACTCCAATATGCATGAAGAAGATGAAGAAGCCATACACTTGACAAGGAAATCTGTCCCAAGGGAAAGTTGCAATGAGGTGCAGACAGGACCTAAGCCCACCCTCTGATTCAATTGTTTCTGTTCTTTCCAGGTGCAGCACATGGGCTTTCCTCAATCCTGCAGATGTTGCTCTCCTATTATGAGTACCTGCAGCCAGCGGATCAGGAGCTCGTGTGGCAGAGTGTGGATTTCCTGATGGACCAGGAACAGAACAGCAACTGGCCCCCTGAGCTGGGGGAGACCATCGAGCGGGAGAACGAGCTGGTACACTGGTGCCATGGAGCTCCAGGTCCTTTTCCCATTGATGCTATGAATAGCCAGATGCTGATCACATTGCTTTCCCACACTAGGTGATTCCATGTAGAAGATAGTGTCAGGTTAGATTGGACCAAAGTGACAAAATGCCAAAGGACAGAAAGAAGTTACACATAGAGATGTGGAAATTCATTAATTGCTATTGTTCTTCCCCAGAAAAACTGGTATCCCATCACTGTTCTTAGGTAATAACACAGATGTAGCTTACAAGAATACTTCAGCTACTTCAGTGTTTGTTAAATTCAGACCACAAGTCAGCTAAACATTTCCTCAGGGACTTGAGTTGGTTATGTGTCATGTGCATTCTCATAAGGTTGCCATGAACTGAGCTGTGCAGTGCTCTGGTGAAGATTATGATTAATTTATTTAAATCCCCCCTTTAAAAATAAGCCAAATAGCTTTTTTTTTTTACAGAAGTTAGTGTGCATAACTGTATATAACTAGAATAAAGCAGTGTATGCCTCATTGGGAAAAAAATTTGTTTCTTTTTCTCATTTAGTAAAAATTTGTATCTGTTGCCATTGTGAGAAATTATCTTGCCCATCCTGGTCTTTCTGTCAATGTAAGCAGGTGAGATGAATGGGGATTTGAAACCAATAGAAGACAGTGCTAAGAGTTTACTCTTTAAAGGGAAAAATGTGACTGCTGTTTGAAAATTATAAGGCTGGGAATGTTAGAGTAAACCCTGAAATTCAGTAATGCCTTGAAAAGATTGAAAGTGGTGTTGTCACAGGAGGTGGATAAATACAGCTTACTGTGTGTTTTTAGCATAGCAGATACTCCCTCCTCCACATGGAGCATTTAGAGGCAACATTGACATGTAGAGCACAAGACTGCAGATTTTTGATGTATTAATCTTTATTTTCTTATGTGTTCTGTGAAACCCTTGGTGTGCTTACTACAAAAGGCAATCTCATTGCTCTTTTCCTAGGCATTGCGTATCTGTTTGCCAAAGCTTACCTGGTTTCCAAGAAGCCTCAATATCTGGACACTTGTATCCGCTGTGGAGAGCTCACCTGGCAGAAAGGCCTGCTGAAGAAGGGCCCTGGAATATGCCACGGGGTGGCTGGCAGTGCTTATGTGTTCCTGCTGCTCTATAGGCTCACTGGGAACTCCAAATACATATACAGGGCACAAAGGTTAGCACTCCTGTCTCCTGGATTTAGGGTAATACGGGAAAGTTTCAGGAACATTTATAAAGCAGAGTCTGTGATCACCAACCTTGGATGTAACCCAAGTGTTTAAGCTTCAGGGTCAGTTCTAGCCCTGAGTTTTGGGGTGGGTGCACTCTGTGGGAGCTCTGCATCTGGTTCCAGGCTGCCTGTGGTGGGGGAACATTGGGTTCTCCCAGGCTCCCTCCCTGCCCGAGAGCCTGCATTCCTTCAGAGGGAACTGGGCTGGATGCAGAGGAATCACGTGTGTCCAGGTCTCATCCTGATGTGATGGCAGAACTCAGACAAGTTGTCTACCAGGAGCAGCATAAAACATGATTTTTATGTTTTTTTCAGAGCATTTAACACTATTCCATATTACTAGAAATGGAAAGTAATTATAGGATGTGGTTTGCAGTTCTTTTATATTTTTTTAATTTATCATTCCCACCTTTAGCTTAGCTAGTGGGGTTCATTCTATTTTGTCTGGGTGCAAGCACATGTGGTGCAGTGAAAATTCTGTCACAGTGCTGCAATTATCTTTAACTATGTATTTCTGATTTACTGTACTTCTTTAAAAACATAGTATTCAGTGTTCCTTATTGTTTTCCTTACAGCACAGAATAACAAGGGGAAGTGGTATAGTAATTGACTGGTTTTTAGCCCTTTGCTTATTTTTAATTTGTGTAGCTATTGCTTGCATCATAAAAATTATCAACAACTATTTGTTTAATGATGTGTCTTACAGAAATCAGAAAAAGTTTATAGCTCTTAAACAAGCAGAATGCATGCACAGATTGCAAAGGTTTGTCTCTTCTAGATCTAATGAACCTCAGTTTCTTGTGGAAATTTAATAGTGTAAAATTTGCAGAAAAGGTTAAATACTGATCATTCTATTTTTTTTTAATTACTGAATGTTATTAAAATGATGCTTCCAAACAAGAAGACAGCGAGGGACATCAAGTAATGACAAACTCTTTTTTCTCCCTTAGGTTTGCAGACTTCTTATTTACAGAAGAATTTAAGTCTGGTTCCCGGGCACTAGAGAGTGTGTATAGTCTCTATGAAGGTTTCTCAGGAACTGTGTGTTTCCTGACTGACTTGCTGCAACCCAACCAAGCTGAGTTTCCTCTCTTCAGTGTCTTTGTCTAAAGACTGATGTTCTCCAGGGCCACATCCTGGTGGTGGTGGGAGAGGGCACCTGCAGTTCCACTTACTTGTCAAGACAGGCTATTTACAAGACGAGCCGGGGTACCACTAATGTTAGCCTTAATGTATCTGGGAGTCAGATGAAAAACAACACACACCGGGGCTTGGGGGGTGGGAAAGTGTATGGTCAAAGTAAATGGGTCAGTGGGGGAAAAAAAAATGGGGGAACTGATTGAATCTGGCATCGTAGATATTTATCTAATTATTCAAGTGAGAGAGAAAGGGGCATCAGCAAACTTTTAATTTGATGAAAAAAGGCAAGGTAAAATTGCAGGGACATGCAAAGAAGAAACAGTGATGCACCGAGTAGGTTTTAAAAAGAGTTCTGCAAAAACCATTCATGGAACAATGTACCTATATCTTTGAGGTCTTTGGTCTTCATATAATACATATAATGGCAGTTCTGTAGATAGCTGTGTGTTCAGGCTGCAGTTCCACAGTTCGTTTCAGCAAGTGGGGTCTCACATGTGTACATGAGCACTGAATTGGACCCTTCCTTTTAGAGCTCAGTCTGTGGCAAGGAGCTGGTCTCCTTTCTGATCTACTGTAACTGTGTCATGTCTTGTCAGTACTTCCCCAGTCACAGGGAAGATGGGTGCAGCCATAGCAAAGACTTGGATTGAAAAGTTCTGTAGCAAAGATACAGCAGGCAGATGCTTTTTTCATGGTACAGCATTGCCAGATAGGTATTGTTCAGTGATACAAAAGCTTCCTTTAAAAATTAATTACTTATAGCAGCATTTCTGAACAGTACCCTAAGTTTTTCAGACGATGGAAAACCTATTTTCCTTGATGAATTCTTCACTACAAACCCTGCAAAGTGAATACAATCCTGGGATGGCATACTGATCCTCAGAAAAAACCTGATAACAAAACTCAAAATTGCTTTTTTTCTTAGTTAACAAAATAATGTATATGCCCAAATGATTTTTAGCTAGAAAAATCATTTAGATAGAAATAAATGGGTTGCTCTGTACTAGTTGCACTGGCACTTGTAGTTGCAATTATATGCTTTTTTCTATGTATTATAGATATGATGACATGGTACTTGAAAGCTAAAGTAAACACTAACATAGATTTGTACTAAAAAAATAGAAAATTAATATCTGTATTTAAAATATATTTACTATTTATTTATTTATTTTTATTTATATGGGAATACTACCGGTAAAGACAAATCGGGAAGACCAATATGTCAAAAACTGAAGTTAGAGAGAAAAAGCTGCTGTACATGCACTGCCAAACAATGCAGTCCCTCTTCCTGCATTCTCAGCTGGAAGAGATTACCATTTCTTTATTTTTAATGCCTAATGGATTAAAGTTCCCATTTGATTTCAGTGAGCTTTCATCAGGCTATAAGTTGAAGCCGGGTCTTGCAATCCTTCCACATTTTAATATAATAATCCCATTCCTGCTCTTGCCACTGGTATTTTAATGAGATGGCTTGCATTATTATGAGCTGCAGATAAGCATTTCTGTCACTTTGTCTTGCACTATGTGGCTCTAATTAATTACTTAATCATAGAAATAACCGTATTTCATTGGTGAATGAAGCAATGCAGTTCTGTATCAGTTTGTCAAGAATTTAGGTATCTTTTTAGTGAATGGAAATGGTAAAACTCAATATACATTTGTTATGTGTTTAATAAAACACATAAGTTAAAAGGTTAGAAGGTCTTTTAAGAAAGCCACTTAATGTCACTTACTTGGTTACTCTGAGCAGTGAGATGTGTGCACGCAGAGGGATGAATTCCATAGGGAGGGTGTACACATGAGGCTGAATCAAAAAACCAATGGAGATGTAAGTGTGCTCTGCCCAGTCCTGTGGAAATGCTCCTGTTAAATTAGAGCAAAGTCAATTGTCAGTAGTGAAGATCCCAAATCCATTAGGATTTTTTTATCTAGTTGGTTCCTGTAATGCATTTGGCTCCTGTATTTCATAACTGGAACCTTTTTAAACAATTAAGTTTAAGGAAGGTAAAACTTGGCCTATCCACTTCTTTTAAATGTGATTCTTCACAAATGCCAGGAAATAAACATTAAGAGCTCAGTGTCAGTTTTCTAGTGGTTTTTCCTGTGTGTCTCTCTATGTAGAATGTCTTCCAGTTCATGTTCAGAGGAGACTCTGATCTTCTCTGTGTTGCGATCAACAGCACACACAAAACAGATCTCCTGTCCCCACAACCATTCTCTGTATATGAAGCCACATGTTTTGGAGAGAGAAAGAAAACAGTTATTTGAGTAGGAGTTAGTCCATTCAACAACGAGGAAACTCATGGAACCACCCAGTTTTTGAAATCTAGGTCCCAAACATCTCTGCAGGTTATGTGAGTTTGGCATTGACTCCGGCAGGGGCAGGACACAAACATCCAGTCTCATGGGATACATACGGTAAAAATCTTGGAACATATTTTTTCATCTCTTTCATCAGACATGGCAGTTTGAGCTCACTCTCAGAGATCTGTGGCTTTTCTTACCTGACCTGGCTGGCTTAAGGTGGCTTCTAGATGTGCTGCAGTCACGGCTTCTGAACACAGTGCAAATACACCCCAGGGCTCTTTGGAAAACCACTAATTAAATGAGCAGGGTTTTTTCATCTTTTCCCTCTTTACTATCCATCTGATTTTTTTTCTCTGTATTATATATGCTGTTACATAGGTGCTGTTGCAACCTTTATTTTTTGCTTTCAAGACATTGACAGAAAAGCAACCTGAGTAGAGCTGTCAGCACTTTTCAGTGTAATAAAAAGTAAGGTCCTCTGTGTACCCTTCTTCCTGCTTTGAAAAATCAATCATGCAACCTTTGCTGGACATTCTCCGTGGAATGCTGTCTCCTCCTGCTCCCGAATTGGGCCCTTATGGACTGAAAAATGTATTCCTGAACAGATTCTACCCTGGTGCTGTGACAAAAGTGTGTTACAGGAAACTCGAGAAGCCTCTTTCAAGGTGTAAAACACAGTAACTACGTCATGTTTGCACATTAGTTTCTTGGCTGTGTTTAGTTTCTACAGTGTAGGCAATAGGAATTCAAGTGATATAATAGTATTCCTGATTATGCTGTTAAAGCAAAGAGGATGCATTATGTGGTGTTGGTGCTTATTTGTGATGTACCTGTGTTTGTGTGGTGCTATTTGTGAGCAAAGCTGTAGATTACACATCAACTGAAGGAGCTATATACTGTTCATGACTTTTAGCCTGCCATCCATAGATTACTGTCAGGGAATAATTTTGAGGGAAGATAGATCTCTAGTGTCCAGATTTATTGATTGCAGGAGTCATAGAACCAAATGCAATAAGTTTTATCAACAGTACATTTCTATGAAATACATCTTTATTTTTAATTGCTATTCACAACTTCTCATAATAACATGTTTATTTCATGCCACTGGTTTTTTAATATCTGCTTTGTTTGCATTGTTGTTGCCTTCAGTTTCCCTGCCTTTGTCTCCCAACCTGTGAATAACTTGAGGAGGCTGAAGAAGCAGCCCAGGTCCTTTGTTCTTGAAAATAAGATTGATTGATTTTGCTTAAGCAGGGTGTTCTACTAACTTGCATTACATTATTTTATGCTCCCAGATGGTCTCTTCTCACTGGCTGTGCCATTCCCCACCTGATAAGGAAAAATCATTATCCTGTATAAAAACTGTCACTGGTGTTTTACATCATTAAATAAAACAGAGACTTCCTAGGGAGCATGGTCACTTCTCCAGTGTTTTAGTTCTGTTAGGACAATCAAAACCAAGTGAAATGACTAAACATTCCAAAATACACTTTTAAATAGTTCTGGGAAATATACATAAGCGAATGCAAGGGATCACCTTTATTGCTACTCTGTCAAATTAAGTAATGCCACTTTAAAGTTCTAATACTGATTATACATGGACATGGAAAGACTATGACAAGAATACTGATTGGTTTTTTTTAATACTGTGGAAAAAACCGAACCGTAGATATCTGCTGTATTCAGAAACGTACAGGGGCAATATGTGCAAATGGAAACTTTGATAAGCAATCAAGTTTTTGTACTCAAATAGTTTTCTGCATATACAGTTACAGCATTTTCTAACATATTGCATGTTTTATGCCAACAGTGACCTATTTTAGTGTATGCATGCATTTTGAGAATATATCCTTGTTCTTTGCATCTCTGAAGTCTGCCAAGTAAATCTCAGGTGCAGTAATCTTCTCCTACATACCTCAAATATTCACTGGCATGAGTGCATATTCTAATCTGTAGGAAGATTAGTATATCAGAACTAAAATTGTCCTATAGATTTCCAAAGAGTAATCTTGCTCTGAAGAAGTAACAATTGCTGGCTGGCAGCACAGCCTGGACTGCTCTGAGAAGACATTTCAGTTTATATAAATATGTCTCAGACTAAGTAGTAACAGCAGAAAGCTAAATTGAAAAGAAATAAGAAAATGACCAAAAATCCCACTACGAGGGGAACAACATACTTCAAAGCCATAAGCCAAAAATGCTCAGGGCCCACAAAACAATACAGCAGTTTAGGGATGTGAATGGGCATTTTCCAAGGGATTAGCCCAGTGTTTCATTGCACAGGTAGTGATACAGCAAGCACTGTGCAGGTTTCAGCTGCCTTGAACAGCACTCCATTGCCATTATAGCACAGTCATCAAATGTTAAAAAACATCTGCCTGTGATGGAGTTGCCTGTAGCTGAACCTTCTGCCTACTCCTGTCTTTTAGTGGAACAGAAGTGATGTACGGTATCCATGATGAGGCAGTTTAAAAAAATACATTCAAGAAGCCAACGAGCACCAACTTTTCAATCTGCCTTTGAATTATTAAACCTTCTGACTAACTTGTAATGTCACTGTTGGTCCTATACCCCATATATTTTAAATTCTACATCATGCTCTCAAATCAATTTTTAAATAGCAAACTGCTTGAAAATACATAAGGCCATATTTATTTTTAATGCTTAGAAGGGAGTCCCTTGACTTGGTTCATTGCATGACTTAAAGAGAAGATGAAGGCATTTAGGTCAAGTACAGCAATACCAACTAGAATGGCAGAAAATTAATTAAAAACTCATTTTGCCCAGTGGTATAATGATATTTGAATAAAAGAGATTTTATAGTGTACTCATATTCAGCAACAGCATTGTATGACTGTGTTGAAGTCCTTAAGTAAATTACATCCCATAGGGAATAGAAAACAGATTCTAGTCCAACATATATTTTTACTTCATATAGAAGAGGAAGGCTGGCTGACCAGAAATTTAACTCTGCTTCTGTCTTCATCACCATGACCACACATGAGAGAAGGAATTCCTGTAACAATGGTCTGATTTTTCCACTGAATTGGCCTCCTGCACTCATTTTAAGGGCCTGATAGGCCACCTGCTGATGTCAGTGGTGAACTTGATTCCAGGCATGTAAGGTAGCTCCTTCCACATGTGTGAAACAGGTAAAACTGTGTCATTCCAGACCCCAGGCCTACAAACTTTCCTTTACACATTAGTCCCATGGAATTAGTAAGGCTTGTTTGCATAGTAGGAGGAAAGCACAGATGTTTGCATATGCAGGGCCCTATTTGATAGCAATTTATACACATTTTATCTCAATATCTCTGCAATATGTGTGAATACCAATACAAATAAAAAGTACAGGGAACTTAAATGGCATTGTTTCATGTCTAGTTTGTGTTTGTGACATTGATTATTCAGTATATTCCAGTGTGTGATGTTCATTCCTTGAGTACGTGCCACACCCTAGATTGGTTTCTCAGTGTTACAGCCATTCACAGCCATGGTGTGGTACAGGCCTGTAGAATCAAGGTTGATTTGATTCTTTAGAGATGCACCTTATTGTTTGAAAGCAGGACCCCTGCTTTTCTAATATTTTAAACACTGTGATCTTTCAGAATGTGTTTATTGTATTAGTTTTGTATTGTAGATTATGATAGAAACTAGATTTTATAGCTTTTTAAAAGCCGTGATAATACTAAGCTTCATAGTGGCAGAACAAACTGTGTATATCCATATTATGAATATTAAAGCTGTGATTATATTTTGCCTTAAATAAAAGTCCAACCTTGAACAGTATGGCTTTGCATTGGAGTATTTATTTCTGTACTTATCTTTCATAGTGCTGGTAACTCTTCCTTCCAGAATAGTCATGACTCAGTGCTCCAAAAGCTTTTCAGTGGTTATCAAAAGTAAAATAAATCTTATTTTAGAATAAGAGAAATCATCCAGGCTGTACACAGTGCTTAGGTGAAACACCTTATGGTAATTTCCCACAAGACAAGACAGGTTGCTTTTGGCCTGTAGATTAAAGTTTCCCACTCTAGGTATTTATTGTCAGTCTGCTTAAATCTCAGTTTTCATGGCCTCTTCCCTTTCCAGAAAGACCCCTCCGTTCCCAGTGAAGGACACAAGCATTAAATACACCTAGGCCTGCCCACAACAAGGTTTCCATCTATGTCATCATGAGCTGAGCTCAACTTGAGCTGAGCAATGGGACTCCAGATTGGCCAGTGCAGTAGTTAAAGAAATGGCCAAGTGTTTATTGGCATTTTTTGCGTAAATCTGGTGACACCCTAGCTTGCATTAAAGAATAGTAGCAGGTAAGAGAAGTAGCCGGTAGTGTTATCCCATTAATAATATCTCAGGCTCCTTATCTTGCCTTCCTCTTGTGCTCCTGTAGGTCCCAGGTCTGTAGCTAACCCCCACATGCAGACCAGCAATTGCCTGGGAACAGGCAAGGAGCAAAAAGATCTATCACCAGAGCCAGCTGAGCATGAACCAAGCACCTGCACCAAGAGGAGGAGAGAAGCAATGTTTAGAGACTCCTGTGCAGGACAGAGGCACCATCTGCCAACCTGGCTTGGTACCTCAGCTTTGTTTCTTGCCAGGTGCTCAGGTTCAGGATTTCATGGAGGGACTACAAAGGCTTGTCTTTTCCTCAGGCTGTCACCTTGTGCTGCTCATCCACGCAGGCACGGGTGATACTGCTGGGGTGATGGTACACATCTCCAGAAAGACTCCAGAATTTTGGTGGCAAGGGAGAAAGGAGGAGGGGGAAGGCAGGCAAATGCTGCAGGTCACAGAAGGGCCTAGGGTTCTATGGCCTGAGGAACCTTTGAAGGAACAGGTCTGGCAAGCAAGAGAACCACCTGGCAAAGTGCTAAAAGTGTTCTCTGACACTGCCGCATTGCCCTGCTCGGGGAGTCTGAGCTGGGTGCATCAGGGAAGGCTCCCCCCCGCACTCACAACTCCTTTTCTGCCGTTTGGTTTTGTTGTGGGGTTTGTTTGTTTGTTTATTTATCAAATCACCTCTCAGCCGTTATTGTTGCACAGGGTTATTTTCTTACTGGTACTTCGCCCTTGCCTCTTCCATTCAGATCTCTATTTCATCACTCTCTCCAAGTCCCTGACAGGAGGGCGTAGCCTGGTGGGAGTTTGTCTGTTCTCACAGGCAAACAGTGATAGGACTAGAGGACACGATCTTAAGCTGTAGCAGGGGAGGTTTAGGTTGGACATTAGGAAGAATTTCTTTACAGAAAGGCAGATTAGACATTGGAAGGGGCTGTCGAGAGAAGTGGTGGAGTCGCTGTGCCTGGCGGTGTTTAAGGACAGCCTGGACGTGACACTCAGTGCCATGGTGTGGTTGTCTTTTCCAGCCTAAGCGATCCTGGGGCTGTGTGATCTCCCCAGCCTGACGAAGGGCCCTGAGGGGCACCCGCTCGCCCCTTCCCACCAACCCCCTCAGTTCAGTCCTGTATCTGACGGCTGAAGGAGACAAGATGAGGAGGAGCTCCCCGAGTACCGCCGGGGAACCTTCCTCCGCCTCCAGCCCAGCCAGGGCCGAGCTCCGGCCAGGATCCAGCCTCAGGCAGGATGGCAGCGCGGTCAGGGCCGAGCTCCGGCCAGGATCCAGCCTCAGGCAGGATGGCAGCGCGGTCAGGGCCGAGCTCCGGCCCAGCCCCAGCCTGCAGAGGCCGCGGGCCGGCGGCGAGCGCGGCGCTCCCTCTGGCGGCGACTGGGCCCTAGTGCGCGTCGGCGGCGCCTGGGCGGGCCGGGCTGGGGCGGCCGCTGCGATGAAATTCCCGGGCTCTGTTCTCGTCTCCCTCGTCCTCTTCGTATCCGAGACGGCGGCCGCGCTGTGCCTGAGCGCGGGGTACCGCCACGCGGGGGACAGCATGTGGCAGGGGCTGACGCTGTTCTTCGCCCTCCTGCCCTGCGTGCTGGTGCAGCTCAGCCTGGTCTTCATCCACCGCGACGTGAGCCGCGACCGCCCGCTGGTGCTGCTGCTGCACCTGCTGCAGCTGGGGCCGCTCGTCAGGTCGGTGAGTCCGTGCTGCCTTCAGCGGGCCGGGGCCGCGGGCGCCCGGAGCCCCCCGGCCTTTGAGCGGTGCGGGCGGGGCCGCTCCCGCCGGGAGCCGCGGGCGCGTCCTGCCGCAACTGCGGGAGGAACTGCGAGCGACCTTTGGGAATGCCGCGGGCACAGACCTGCGGGTGACCCCCGGGGAAAGGGGCTCAGCCCTGCCGGGCCACGGGGAGCCGGGACAGCCCCCTCCGCGTCCCGCTCTGCGCTGCGTTTCCATCCCTGTGGCTTCCTGCAGATGGTTGTGTCTGTTCGCTGCTGCCTCATCCACAGCGCTTTGCTCTCAGATCACTGCCTAAAAGAGAACGGGAGATTCTTCACTCGGTTGCGAGTTTAGAAGAACGATAGCACCCATCCCATCCGTGCGTCTTGGAACATCAGTGATGCTCTAGTCTGTCTCCTCTTTCCAAACGTGAGCTTCCTGCCCCAAATTGCTTTGGAGATTTTTTTCTACTCCAGTTCAATGTCTCACTGAAAATACCTTTAGTAAAAAAAAAAAAAAATCAAAATATTTAAATGAAAAGTTACAGCAGTGTGCAACTCCAAGACAAAATGTTTCCTGGGGGCATTAATTTTATATTTATCTTTTATTTTAAAAGAAAGGTAATTAAATGTGGTATGTCTGTAGTAGAGGCTAGAAGTATCACCAACTTTTTGAAATTCCTATTTAGGGTGTAAAAGAAAGAGTTGTTCACAGTAAGAAAGGTGAACAGTTTGAATGTTACAAAATATCTTACACTTCAAAAAGATTGACTTCTTCTGTAACCATGCATGGATTTTTTGCTTGCTTTGTTAATATTTTAAAGATGTTTAAGTTATGGCTTATGCTTCCACATTAATAAGAGAGGAACCAAAGAGAAAGAAACTATCAAAAATTAGGTACATTACTTTTGTCATTCTGAATGAATTTCTTGGGGTCAAATAAGGGAATAATGTAGTGTCAAGCTAGAATATGTGAAGAAGCAGACAAAGGATTTGAGCAACAAGAAGAAATTGAAGGATTTTCTTTTTAATGATATGAAAGAAACATAGATTTATATTTTGACCTCAAGCACCAAGCATGACTTCACTTTCTGTTTCTTTCTCAACATCAAATTTTCTGTTTACAACACAAATCTTATCTCATGCAGCACGCAGTTCCTGCTCTCTGGTGAACTCCCAGCTGCAATCACTGCTGTAAAACTAGTAAGCATATGGAAGCCCTTTCCTCTCCCCTAGTGTGTTGCCAACTCTGCACTTCTTTCTTTCTCAAAGATTTACAACCTTAGCATTTTCAGAAGGTTTGAAGATGTTCTGGATGTGCTGCAGCATACTTGTGCCATAGTCCCTGTGGTATCATTGAGGCATGACAAAGTGATGTATGTTGACCTCTCTTTAAATCCAGGATAATTGGAATTAAAATTACTGATTTAAAAAGGGTAGTACATTCATGCTACCTGAAAAACTTATTTTCTGCTAAAGGCTGGAAGGACTCTACAAATTAGAAGTTTAATAGAAAACAACATCTCTTTACTTTTAGGGAAACATAGGATACAGCACAAAAGTGTGGGAAGGCAAAGTGATCTGAAACAGTAAAGGGTTTTGGGGCTTTCTCCTTCCTTGCCTTCCTGCAACTAAAGATTGCTGTATCTGTCAGAATAGAAAACTGATTGCTTCCTGTCAGATATAGCTGTGCACTGTAAATGTTGTTGTGTTTTCATCACACAAAATACCCTTTCCCTGCTTTGCACAGGAGGCTTTCTACCCTGTGTGAACTGGCATACACAGAAGGCTCAGGTGATGGATAGAACGCAAAGTATCTTTTGGTTGTATCATCACTGCTCTGGGGCTTTAACTTTTGTAAGCTGAAAAGGACCATTGTCCTTGGAGGCATTTTACTCCATCCTTGTAGGCAAACCGCTGCTCCTTTGCTCCAGAGACTCCTGCTGCTCTCAGTCATCTGCTTCCCTCGTGTGAAGCCGAGTTCCACCCTCCTGCTGGGACTCTTGTGTCCCACTGGCTCATCCCGGGGCTCCCTAGGGAGGGCTGGGTCAAATTAGATCAAATAGACAGTAGAGCCTCCCCAGGCTCTGTCTGCTTGTGGCATGGGAATGAACCGTTTAAGAACCTTCAGGCTGTGTGTGATGGCATGCTGCTACAGAGAGCTGGCACCTTTGGCTGGCTTTGAAAGAAACTTAACACCAACTTTTAAACTATCTCTGTTTGCTTTGGTATGATACAGAATAGTCAGGATTTCTCTGTTGAGACTTAAATACTCGGATATCAGTGCACCGCTGTAGCATCAGCCCATGTGTGCTGTGTGAGTTTTTCTTCATCATCTTAAAATCTAGATTTGTTTTTTTCTCCTCTTCCTTTTTTCCTTAAAAAAAAACCCCTTTATATTTTGGGGAATGGTTTGGAAATATCTTGGCAGGGAAGGAGAGTATTTAGCCTTGCAAGTCAAATGATTCAGCTTATTTTGAATCATCTGAGTGATGGGAAAAATGTACTTTCTCTCATAGAACCTTCTTGCATGCCACCACCTTCCCCAAACACCCACACTCCACCTGTTCAGGAGGCACTCACTGTCCTGCTGCCACCACTGGAAGGACTAAAATTAGGTAGCATCCCTCATCCTGGTGAGGACTTTTAGTGTACTGTTGATGTACCCTTTTTTAATTTATTTTCCCACTTGCTAGGAGTTTCTCTATAAATTTGAAGCAATTTGTAAAGCAAAATTCTTATCTCCCTTAGTGGCCTGGCTGTGATCCTCAGGATGCAGGCATGCCAGGAGCTCTGCAGAGACTTGGCTGGAACAAAGTGACTGCAGATTTCTGGGCATCATGGGGGATTCCTGCAGCGTTTCAAGTCAGTGCCACTCCTTATGAGTGCTTTTATTTGTCTGGATGCTTAGAAGATGTATTTGGATAGGTTTGGTTTTGGGGTCTTGGGTTTGTTTTTTTTATGAAAGGAGGTTCTTTTACCACATTAAGTAAATTATAACAGAAAAAATTACTTCAACTGTAGCTAGTGTCAATGAGAGGTTTGTTACTTTCAAGTAAATTATAACAGAAAAGAATTACTTAAAACAGTAACCAGTGTCAATGAGAGTGTTATTACTTTTGTCTTTTCTCTAGGGAAAGTCATGATGAGCTTTTTGGCTCAGGCTGCTCCTGTGCTAGGGCCTGTCTCTGTTTTGCATTTATTTGGATGGCACTTTTAGCACCAAGGTCATCTTGAGATTTTAAGTGCTCCTACAATTCCAATACATAATAACTGGATGTAGTTTTCCTGGTGTACTGCTCTACACTTAAGGATTTCTTCAAAGTGTGAATAACCCCTCAGAGAATCAGGGAAGTGTTTAGGGTGGAAAAGACCTCTAAGATCACTGAGTTCAACTGATAACCCAGCACCACTCTGTTCACCACTAAACCATGTCCATGAATGCCACATCCACATGACTTTTGAACATTTCTAGGCATGGTGATCACACCACTTCCCTGGGCAGCTTATTCTGATGCTTGACTGCCCTTTCAATGAAAAAATCCTTACTAATATCCAGCTGAACCTCCCCTAGACAAACTTGAGGCCATTTCTTCTTGTCCTGTCTCTTGTTATCTTGGGAGAAGAGACTGATCCCTGCTTCACTACAACCTCCTCAGGAGTTGTAGAGAGCGATAGGGTTCCCCCTGAGCCTCCTTTTCTCCTTACCCTTCATGAAAGGCACCAGAGAACCCCCTGTTAACTTGCTTGCCCTTTTCTATTCTTCAAGTAGTAAAAAGATCAAGAGCTGAAGTGCAAATTTCCAAGAAACTGACTTGGCCAGTCGGGGCTTACAGTCCGACACTGGGGATGTTGGTGATGTTGGGACCGTGAGTCTGCTGGATGCAGGGGTTCCCTCCCACCTGATTCACTGACGACTATACTGAAGTTGCATCATCGAAACCAACTGGCGGGAATGTGGCCGTGTTTCCGGCTGGTATTAAAAGTTTGAGTGTGTTTGGAACTATGTGCCCCGGTGCTCTGTTAGTGCAGTGTGAGCCCAACCTGTTCTGTGTGGGGAGATGCAACCAGGGAAGGGCTGGGTCAGCACAAGGATGAACTCTTGTAAAAAACATCTCAAGTAAATATAACAGGTCCCCTATATAGAATACTAATGACTGTTTTCCTCAGGTTATAATAGGACAAGGATATAAACAATAGACTTTTTTTTTTTTTAATAGGATCAGGCTTTGTTTCTCAAGGCATAAGGAGAAACAATTACATATCTCTATGTACCATGTAGACAGCAGCACAGCAGATACAGGAGGAAGCTTGCATCAAACTGCCAGAGGAGCTGCTAGTATGGCCAAAGTTTGATTCTGTGAGCTGCAGGAAGTAAAAGAAGAAAAAACAAAGCCCCCAATTTTTTTACAGTCATTCATGTTTTGGGCATCTAATTCTGCAGTTTGAAACCTAATAAGATCTAATGCTGCAGATACTGCTTCAGTGATATTGTGCAGAAGCCTTGTCTCTTGTGAGTAGTCTCTCTTTGCTGATGACCTGCTTAATAGTTCAAAATAGAACAGGTCTAAAAACTTCCCTTCCGTAGGGCTTCATCAGCAGACCTCACTGTAGGAGATCCTGCTAGCTTTAAACCTTACAACTGCTGATGCACCTCCCTCTTTTCCAGATGGGAAGAATATGTCTAGACTCTCTTCAGGCTATTTTCTTTCCTTTATTCTTGAGCAAATGTGTTAGGTGCACATGGTGAGGTGAACAGAAAGTCAGTGCAGGTGGAAGTTAGAACAGTAAGTGAGGGACAGATCTTTGCCTGATGCAGTAAATCTGCAGGACTGATAAGTCTTTTGCACACTTCTCTAAAGAGAAGGAATTAGAAACAATTAAGTGTCAGAGATACTTGTTTGTACATTTTCAGAGGGTGTGTGTGGATAGGTCTCAGCCATTTGTTCTTGGAGTGCTGTTGACTGTGGAAAGTTCCCTGTTTTCATTGCCTTCTCCCTGTTCACACCACCATTATTTTGCCTGTGTTCCAATCCCACACATCCATGATTAAAAAAGGGAATGAGGTGCTCACTCTCAGCAAGCATATAAGGGTAGGATTATTCCTCCTACTTACTGTGTAGAAGACAAATGTGTTGCGGCTGAATCACTCTTTGTGGGCACCAGCAGGATCCCTGTAAAAGTATGGCTCTATCTGCCAAGATATGGCAGCGAGGGAGAAAGTAGCACCATCCTTTTCTTACCTCTTAACTTTCACTGTTGGAAGTAGATCTGACTTTTTTCCTCTGAGCAATTTTAGTTCCTTCAGAGCCTGTATTGTGGTTGTCAGTGCCTTACATGGAGAGGAGACAGCCAGCTGCTTGCCTTCTGCTCCCTACACCATGTGAAGGGCTCTTGAGGGGGCCCTAAACATCATTGCAGGAGATGGATTGTGCAGAAGTTGGGATCTTCTGTCCCTCTGGAGCAGAGCAGCAGCAAGGGCTTCTGTGGAATTCACCACACTGCAGGAGCTTGTAACTGTGGGAGAAAGCTGCCATCAAGCAATCCCCTTCTTGCATTGTCTCTTAGTTGTGTTTCATGCTAAAAAAGAGCAAGATGGGTAGTTCATTTAAAGACAAGATGCCCAACCCCTCAGCATGTACTCATAGGCAAAGTCATAATCTGACACAGGAGCATGATCTGCATTGATTCTTCATCACAGCTCTGGACCCTTCTCACCTGGACGGTCCTTCAGTTCCTGTGTCCCTCCCACACTCTATTCTTTAAACTTTTAGATTGGTGCTTGTTCTCTCCAGTGTGTGTGCTGCCAGTCTGCTCCTCTTTGAAGCAGTTGCTTGTGCAATGGCACCAGCTAGAATCCTGAGTTCATTTGTTATTTGTCCCAGAAGGCTTGACTTCCAGAAACACTCTTGCATGGTACTGGCAGTGCCTGGGAGAAAATGGGCATCATTATCTATGTAATCTGAGTGCTTGCACATAGCATTTTTATTACTCTGTTGTAGTGGTAAAAGCCCCATTTGGCTCTAAGGTTTGCTCATCAGACCATTTCACATTGTGTTTGCTTTTCTATATGGACCAAAAAATCCCCATCACAAACAATATACTGCTGCATAATACCCAGCTAATAAGTAAAAATCAAATGCTTGCTCCAAAATTCAGCATTTGGTTGATTATAATGTTTGCTATTGTCAGTAGTCTCATAAATCTGATCTCTTTTATGGGATCACTGCCTATTTTTTAGATGGGTCCCTAGACTATATCTGCTTCTAATCACACATGGCAAGAGTTCAGAGCCTGATGCTGAGATCCAATTTTCCATAATATACTCAGACTTGCCCTCGGCTCAGGGTGAATACATGGCTGTGAATACTAAATGAGACAAAAATGATCTGGGATCTTTCTTTTGGAATAAAATCAATTTGTTGGTTTCAGAATCTATGCTGGCTTCATAAAGCCACAGTGCTTTATTAATTTTTCACACTTTATTTTTGGCTGTATGGATTCTTCCATGTGGAACAAGATTGAGAGGGAGTGAAAAGATTAACGAGAAGAAGACAGAAAGTCACCTCTGTGAATGGAGCCTCCAGAGCAGCAGGAATGTTGAATAGCTGCAGTCATAATGATAGCTGAAGCCTAGGGAATTAAGAATAGTACTACACAATCCTCAAACTGCAATTCATCTAGAGCAGTTCAAACTTGCTAGTGGTCCAGTTAGAGGAAAAAATGAAATAAAGTTTATTAAAATAAACAGAAGTAAATTTTTCTTTCTTCTCCCTTCCCCCTCATCTTGTGATTTCACTGGTACCTGTGTTGTTCCTTGCTTGTTAGTACTTCCCAGACAAGGGTGAATATTTCCCTGTGTGTTTTGGGTCCTGCTTGATGCCCAAGCCTGCCCTTGACACCTTCATACCCAAGTAGTTCTCTTAGATTAATTTTCATAAAGTTTTTGCCAATTAAAAAACAGTCATTGGAAGGAAGTTGCAGAAGCTGTTTTTTCCTCGCAGATATCTGTCTGGGGCTGTTATCTTCTTTAATACTCCAGGAGCCAGATTGTCCTTGTTGCTACAGCATTTTCTGGAGACAACCTTTTCTATTCCCTCCCAAATGTATGGATTCATCTCTGTGCATGGGTAAAGGCAGCACATAGTACCACAATATGTAATTTATGAATGGAAGTTTATGTGGCACCAGTTTGTTCCTTGGAAGTCAGCTGGCAGTAAGTTAGACCTGTACAAAAAAAAAGGGGTTGGTTCCCACTGTTTAAAGTATCAAGATCTGCAGCAACTAGAAACACTACATCTTCTTACTTAGAATCTTTTTTGCAAGATTATATTTAATATTTCTTTAACAGTACAATAAACGTAAACAAACTTAAGAACTAAAGCTCCTATTCTTGTGCCTTTAAAAAAAAAAAAAAGTTGATTTCAAGGGTTATGAGGCTCAAAAGTGTTCCTTTTCGCTGCTCTGGCATGTTACTGGTGTTTTGAACCATTGCTTGGTAAAGTTTTGAGGTGTGTGCACCTGCTTGTACCCTGAGCTTCTCTCTTCAGATGTTTTATGGCAAAGGTATGAAAAGTGGGTTTATTGCCATGTCCCATTAGTATGTTACAGATGTGTAGATAACAAGAGGAAAAAGACATGAGAGTCTGAAGAAACACACTTCCAAGCTGGGTCCTGGGTTTAGCAGCCTAGTAGTGGATGAGCAGTTTAAGGACTTTAATGGGACACCAGAAAGCAAGGACAGCTCACAGGAAACAATTAAACCTCCTCCCAAGTCTGAGTACTACAGGCAGCCCAAAAGGCACTGCCAGGCTCTTGCCCTCTAGTAACATGTAGTTCATGTTTTAAAGAGTGAAATCTGTCATATTCCAAGTTTACCAGGAGGAGAAAACCTACAGACTTTGCTCTATGAACAGATGGCTTAGGACTTAATATGCAATTCATTAAAATACCAGGAAATGGAGAGACCTTTCATTCTTTCATTTTTCCCTGTTACTCTATGTACTTGTTTGCTTGTAGGTGTGCGCAAGCCTTTTATATTTACTTCCGTGCTGACAGAGTTGAAGAGCCCTATGTCAGCATCACAAAGAAGAGGCAGATGCCCAAGGATGGGTACTCAGAAGAAATTGAGAAAGAAGTGGGACAGGCTGAAGGCAAGCTGTGCACACACAGGTCTGCATTCAGCAGGGCCTCTGTGATCCAGGCGTTCCTCGGCTCAGCACCCCAGCTCACGCTCCAGCTCTACATCTGTGTCCTGCAGCAGGAGGTCACGGTTGCCAGAAGTAGGTGGAGCTGTTGTTATGATGTTTTTGGTGTTTGGGTGGGAGGGCAGTCAGTTACAGCTGCCCTGCACAAGAACCAAGCATTCTGCAATGGCTTTCATCGCCCTGATAGCTTTTGGTGGTGATGTTGCTTTCCAGTTTATATTGTTGTGTTTTAGACTATGACACCTTCTGTAGCATACTTGGGTTGCTATAAAAACACTGATTTGATAAAATGACCATTATGGTATGAGAGGGAGGCATCTGGAGGGGGTGAGCTGTCTTCATGAAGAAGAAAAAAAATTACCTCTGTTCCATTTTGGTTTTTGAGCAAAACTTTCTGGAAAATTCCTTGGGGTACACTGCACAGCATGTTTTGTCATGCTGCCTTAGGGAAGGTGTACTTTCAGGAATGAAGTTTTAAATATGGACTGAGGACATGAACTATCTCTACTTGTGCCAGACTCTGATTCTGGAATCAAAAGGCAGGACTCAGTAAGCTGCTATGCAACTGTGGCAATCTCGTCTCTGGACCCAAGCTTTTAAGCCTTCACCAAGCTGCGCTGCACCACATGGACTTACCAGAGCACATCTTTCTTACTGTGGAACGCTGCATCTTTCTCCATGATGTGCTCTTGATTTGCTGGCTTGCTGCTAAATGAAGAACCCTCTCCAGCTGGTCACGGGACAAACAGCTTTTCAGTGTAAGACAGGACTTTGGCACCTGTGTGAACTTGAAGGTGCATTCCCACTGCAATACAAAATAGCTCTTGTTTTATCTCTAAGGCCCTGAGAGGCCAGGGATCTTTACCAGCTTCACAGCTAGGGAGGTTGAGGCTAATGAGACAGGTTAATAACTGAAGTAAATATTATAGTAATAATAGTAGTAGTAATGAAGGGGATGGAGAGGGATGAGAGGGGTGGAGAGAGAGAGAGAGGGAGAAGAATAAAGCCCAAGAAAGACAAGTGATGCACAAACCATCCCCCAGCACCAATCGGCCCCTCCCGGACAACTCCCCCAGTTTATACACTGAGCATGATACCAATGGTATGGAATATCCCTCTGCATAGTTTGGATCAGCTGTTCTGGCTGTGCTTCTTCACAGCTTCTTGTGTACTTCTTCACTGGCAGAGCGTGGGAAACTGCAAAGTCCTTGACTTAGAGTAAGCACTGCTGAGCAACAACTAAAACATCAGTGTGTTATCAACATTATTCTCATAGTGATTCCAAACTCAGCATGGTATCAGCTACTAGGAAGAAGATTAACTCTACCCCAGACAAAGCCAGAACATCATAGCAGCAATTTCTTGGAAGACATTACTCCTTCCAGTTCCTGAGTGCTTCATAACCAAGGAAGGTTCTTCAAATAACTGTGGGATTTGTGATGTGGGATGAGGACAAAGTGATTGAATCCTTTGCAGAATGGTGCAATTAGCAAAATCTCCAGTCACTTTGCTGTAGATGGCATTTACTTGAGAAAGGTTACCTTTTTAATGTATTTCTTTTATTCCTGGTTTTGACCTTACTGGTCTTGATTGCCAAGGAGAAGTCGTATGTTCCACATGATCAGAGAATTGCATATTTAATAATCATTTGTAATGCTCCATTGCTTCCAGCTTTTTCAGTCACTGGTGAGATAAATTGTAATCACAAACTGATAAGTGACCTTCCTTGGGTGAAATGAACAGAGATAAGCTGGCTCACCAGAGAGTTTGGTGAACCCACTTGCAAGTGCACCAGTTATTTCATGCTTTCCAGGAACATCTCCATACAGATGTAATTCTAAATTACAGAAATACAAAGAAAAAAAAAGTGTTGGGAACAGTGTCAATGTCTGTTAGAGCTCATTCATCAGAAAAACAAGAGTCCTAACCATCTTCTTGTTGTGTGTATCTTAACTGCTGATATACTGAAACTTTCTGCGATCTCTATCCAGCCAGCCCAAATCCTATTCCACACTCCAGATGTCTTCAGCTTCCCTGTTCTCTGACACTGGTCCTCCACATTTCAGGCTCTCTTCCATTTGCATCTGTTATAATTATCACTGTCTTGTATTTTGATTTCCACATGTTTTTTCTTGTCTCCTCATCAGGCTGTTATTTTTCTGGATTCCTACATTCCCTGTCATTCTGTGCAAATTCTGCTTGTTCAGGGGTAATGAGGGTTTTTCAGGGGCAATGAGGTCAGTATCACCTGAGAACCTCAAACTGTTCATCATGCTGGGAGCATGGCTTGTCCCTTTCATATCTGTTTGAAACTCCTTATTGCTTCCAGAGTTGACTTGAACACTTCTGAAAAGAGTGTGCATCCTTGCCTTTGTCAGCCAGAGACACGCTGCATATTTCTTGTGTATTTCATGGCATTTATGAATTTCTCTGGATGTTTTCTTCTGGATTATTGGGGTCTTGCCAGTGTCTGGCATTCTTCAAAACTGTGATTTCACAGTCTACCAAGAATGTAAGATCAAGGAAACCAGAGAGCTGCAAAAGCAGGACCAACTCTCGAGATTAGTGATGAGTGACATAAAGCTTTGGTGACTTTTTATCATGAAAAGTGTAAAAATATTGGATGTCTTATAACATTGGAAATCCACATGTATTAGCCTAATCTGAGTCCTAGTTCTATTTTGTATACATATAACTATAGTATCTATAATAGATTTCAATCGTACTTGTGAGGTAGCTCATCTAGAGCAGAATTAGCCGTCTTAGCAATTTCTGAAGTGGGAAGGACCAGGTCTTGAAAGGACTTCAGATGTACTAACAAAGCACAACAAAGTAAATCAGCGCCTCCCTGGATGACTCTGTGAATGTCCACTTCTGTTTTGTAAGAAAAATACAGCCTTTTGGGAGGAGGAAGGAAGAAGAGAAATGCCACCTTTATAAGGACTGTTAGAGGATTTGGAACTGTTCCAGGGGAAGATATTTTGCCTTTTAAATTTACATTTCGTTTCCTGTTCAGGATGAGTAAAAGCAACAGTGTCACTCTCACGTATTTCCCTTTGTGGTTGCTTCAAACCATCTTTCTCACAGAGTTAAAAGTGATGTTTGAACTGAAGGTTTGGTGACAGTAATGAGCTTTTAGGAAAGGAGCAGGACTGGACCAGTGTATTAAACCAGAGTCAGCATGACCTATTTTCTATCAATGGAGAAATGCCTCTTTTGAAGGCTTGAGTTTATAAAATAGGTTTGAGATTAATATAGATTCCCTAAAGTGAAATGGGGGAATAAGATCTTTGTTTCAGCTTGTCAAAGCAGAAAGCAAGCAGAGTTCCAGGACAGCAGCACTCAGTCCCTGCTGGGTACATCTTTATGTTCCTTTAACTCTGAGTATATTCTTTTGCTTCATTTGCAGCTGGAATTTATGTTCTTTCACAGCTCAAAACTACAGGAAAGTTTTTGTAAAAAGCCATAGGACATCAAGCAATATTCTTGACTGAACTTACCTGCTCTTCTGCTTTCTGCCAACGTTTTTCCAAGTCGTAACATTTTAAAATTCTCAGCTCATATACAGTGCTGTAAGAAAGATGTTTAAAAACAACTACTAACATTTTCAACGTAAAATATATGCACCATCAAACTGGCATGTACAAAATTACCACATAAAGTGGTAAATGCTTTTCACCTTACTGAGTGCCTTGGAAAATTAGATATAAGGACTTAATTATTTTCCAAAGTAATTCAGAGGTGTTTGTGGATCAGAATGGGAGAGAAAATAGCTGAAGTGATAGAGAAAATTCTTTTGGAAGGTTGTTCGAGATCTTAAAATACACTTGCTTCTTCCAAAGGATTGCTTAGAAATGAATGACTTATAATTACAAAAAAAGCCCAAACCCTGATAATTTTGGCCATATAGCTATAGTAAAACAGGGTATCCAGTTTATTTGTAGGATATTGGCACACAAACTAATTGAAGACTGCAGAAAATGCTGGTTGCTACGCATTGCAAATGTAATTGACATAATTAAGAATTCACAACTGATTATTTTATATGATGCAATAACAGCTATTCAGCATGTTGCTAAAATTTGTGAATAAATATTTATATAATTGTGTATGCAAATACTAAAAAACCTGTGGGCAGTTAGCACTTTGTTTATTCTTTGTGTCCACTATTCATGTGCATTTGTACCTACTTAATATAGCAAGACAGGATGCCCTCCTGCAGTGCCAGATAACATCTGGTCTCTGCCTTCACTTTCTGGAGAATTTAAATGTGAAACCTTCCTGTCAGGGATTCTGGGTAGGTGGGAGATACTGAAAATTGATCAAAAATTAAAGACATTTTTAGTAGGAGTGATTTTTAATTGCATGATACAGATGGGTGTATAAAGAAAATTGATGTATAGGAAAACAAAGTGCAGGCAGGTGAGTAAATGTCTCTCTACACGGTCAGAGACAATGTGGACAGTACTGGTTTAAATTCCTTTGGCTTTCAATTTTAAGCTTTTTTGCGATTTGCTTCGACATAGAACTTCATAGGCACCAAGTTATCTGCATGTCCAAGTTACTCCAAAGTCGCAGCTTCTGTTTTGGAGTTTTTCATCTGTATGGAAAGGGAGTAGCACCCCTGTGCCTTTTGGAGTATTGTATGAGTTTGGGAGCAAGTTGGATACTCTTATGACTGAGCTGTAAAATTACCGAGGACAGCATGTGTATGAACAGCCCTTGGCAGGGGAAGCGGGGGAGACACTTATGACTGCTAAATGCCTTCTTTTTCTTACTACCTACTTGGATAAGTATCAAACAGGGACCAGAATATGAGGTAAGATTAGAGTGATGTGCTGGGTTTGACTGGGGTAGAGTTAATTTTCTTCACAGAAGTATAGGCTAGGAATGGCTCCCTGAGGCATTACGCTCTGCTGGGAGTCCCCGGGAGTGCTGTGAAGATGACTGCACCTGCACTCCCCTGATTCAGTGTCTGCTGCTAAACTGAAGGTCCTGATTTGTCTTTTCTCTTCACAGGTATTTTTATGGTGCTTTCTCTCCTGTCAATTGTTTATGGCGCCTTACGCTGCAACATCCTGGCTATCAAGATAAAGTACGACGATTACGATGTCCGTGTGAAACCTGCTGCCTACCTCTGCATATTCATGTGGAGGAGTTTTGAGATCGCCACGCGGGTCACGGTGTTGGTGCTTTTCGGGTCAGTCCTTCGAATCTGGATTTTCCTTGTCGTGCTACTGAATTTCTTAGGTTTCTGCTTCTACCCATGGATCCTCTTCTGGCTTAGCAAGTCCCCATTTCCTGAGAACATAGAGAAGGAATTGAGCAGGGTGGGCACTACCATTGTCCTGTGCCTCCTCACGTTCCTGTACGCTGGCATTAACATGTTCTGCTGGTCGGCGGCGCAGGTGGAGCTCAGTGACCCCGACTTGATCAGCAAATCCCAGAACTGGTACCGCATGACCGTGTACTACATCGTGCGGCTGATGGAGAACGCCTTCCTCCTGCTGATGTGGTACATTTATAGGACAGACTTCTACCTGTATGTCTGTGCCCCGATGTTGGTCCTGCAGCTCCTGATAGGTTACTGCATGGGCATCTTCTTCATGTTGGTGTTCTACCAGTTCTGCCACCCGTGCAAAAAGCTTTTCTCCTCCAGCATTACTGAAGCTTTGCTGTCCTGTTTCAAGATCCTCTACTTTATTTGCCAGCATCACAAATCCACTCTACTGACAGGCAAGGTGGGGGTGAAATCTCCTGAAAATACTGATGAAGCACGGGGCAGTAGCAAGACAATAGATTCTCAAAACAGGAGTATTCATCAAAGTGTTTCTTCCAATGCCTAGTACAACTGGAAGCAAGTAGGTGCCTTTGGAAGGTGGCAGATCACCTGCTGGGAACATTGTGTATCTTAGACATTGTGTCTTGTGGATAGGATTTCTTTCTTGCAGGTGTAGCACTGCATGATGGCTGACAAGCCTGTTTTTGTGGAGAACAGTGTAAGGAGTATTTGTGTCTGTGTGTGTTTGTGTATGGAGAGCAATCGTTGTTTGTAGATTTCTATTTCAGAGCCTTTTTGCACATAGGTTTATTGTCACATGCTTATTTTAATTCTTTATTGGAGACATCATTCAGAAACTGTCCTGATGCTCATCTTACTCAGGAAGTCTGACAATGGAAGGCAATGAATTTTATTTCAGATAGGATGTCCCATGTCATGTCACCCTAGCACAGAAACAGAGCTTAGACCTGGACTATGTATGGACTGTAGCTGTGGTCTGCTTTGATCAAATTGCAGACTATTTTACACTCTAATCAGTGTAATGAGATAATTGTTCTCTCAGTGGTAGAAGAACTGCACTTGCACAATGCGCTGTAGTCTGGGTTGCCATGAAACAGCCAATTAGCCGGCACTGACACGGAAATGTGACTCTTACTGAGGATGGACAGAGGGGTTATTGGCTTCATGTTTACTGCTTGTTAGTAAGGGAATTAAATTTAACACATTAATTATGATGTTCTGGAATAGATCATTTTTCTTTCATTATCATATCTTATATACTTTGTGATGTTCTGGTGTCAGGGTAGTGTTCACTTTACGTAAATATGTAGAGGCTGGGCAGATAATGTGTACCAGTCATGTAGATGCTCTCCAGTGCACATCTCCAGGGAGTGATTTACCCCATCTTAAAATGTAGGTGATTTGAATCACTCTTTGGAGACCTGTTACTCAGTGTTAACCAGATGCCTTCACAAGTAGTTCTGACTATCCATCTTCCTTTAGATAGCTGAAGTTAGAGAGATCGTCAGGGGTTTGGTAGTGCACCAAGTAGGCAGCTCACTGACTTTTTGTACTGGGATAGAAGACACTGATTCTTTCTTTTTGAGCTGTGATTTGTTATGATTAGTTTGTTATTATTAATTCAAACCCTCTGACTTCTTTACCTCAGAAGTCTCACAACCCTGAAGTCTGAAAGAGAAAATGGAAGTCATTGACTTTTTGTTCTTAGCAATACATCACCACAAGTAAAAGTGTTTCTGTATATTGCAGGTTTCTGAGAAAGCTTTAGCATATGAACACCCAAGAATTTAGTGAAAATACACAAACCCATATGTATTTTCACAAATTAAGAGAAAGCTTTTTGCACTTTGTTTGCTTTGCACCTTCCTAACATTTGAGTGTTACACATTATGGCTGCTCATGGAAACAAATAATTGATGACCCAAAGCATCTCCCAGTGTCCAAAGCTTAGCCTCCATTCTGTCATCATGCAGGATGTGAAGTTCTTAATAGGGATGATATCAGCATAATGGTTTTAGAAGGGTCTCAAACTCAGGTCTGGGGTCATTTATAATGTAATATGTCACCCGCTGTGCTGCAAAGACCTAACCTGCTTTTATTTTTTTATTACTACACTGTAAATGAATGTGTTCATATTTCAGTTTTATTATGGAGTTAGGTTTACATTTTACTTAATATGTGTCTGTGTGTATCATGTGTATGTGGATGTCATTAAATTATTGGTGGGTGGTGATGGCATGTTTGGCCTGATTTTGCCATGGGAATGTACCTCATATCTGGGGAAGACACCAAACACCTCCATTCTAATTTCTCTGAGGAGAATAGAATAGTGAAGTGACTCCTTGAAGACACAACTGTGTTTCTCTGTACCTTTGTATGTAAAAGTACAGTATAGTATTTCTCTGTGCTTTCCTAGATGTAAAAGACCATTGCTTTTTCTTTTTCAGTAGAGAGCTAAAGGAGCAAGGGAGAATGTAACCCTTTCTTCCAAACCTGGGGCGTTCAGCCCACAGACTCAAATTTTCTGGTGTTCTTAGCCAAAACTGAGTATCTGTCTTTGTAGCTGGACACTCATCAATATCCATAATCAGGGAACTACAGTGGCTGCCTATCTACAGATATACCCAGGTCTGAAATGTTAGTCTTTGGGGAAAAATTTAAAAAGTAACTTCATATGTAGAAGTAGTTCACATCTAAAGAGAGGGCGCAAAGCAGACTTTGGACACCATAAGCAGTGGTGCAGTTGTGATTGTGCCATTTAGAAGCAGTAAAAGCTTCACAAACCTCAGCCAGGTTGATGCTACAGTGAAATGTTGGTGCTGCAGGGAAGTCAGATGTAGGAGAGTTACAGAGCCAGGAGCCCAGAATAAATATACAGTGAGTACCACTAAACCTCACAGACTACTGTATATGCATATTTAGAGTGTGTGCCATATTACTTCTTATTTTTATGCAAGTCTCCTGAAGTTCATCCATAGGGAGCTGAATATTTAAATCACTGCTGTGAGAGGGAAAAAAAACCCGTTTATATGGGTTCTATTACAGTCCTATGGTTTTGCCTTAGTTGTGCAGAATAACCAAATACAGTTCAAGCACTCCACCAGCACGAGGGGCTGTTGCCTGTGCAGTGCCTCGTGTCACCATGGAGCTCAGCCGGCAGCGTGGCTGCTCTGAGGCGTTTATCCAGCTGTGCTGCCACTGCCGGTAGAAAGGTGAGGGAGGGAGTCATAGAGACTCCCTCTATACTGTGTTAGACCAGCGTTTTAAGGGAGCAGCTGGTTTTTCTGAAGTTTGCTGTAAAGCTGGGAGAGGAGGGAGAGAGGAGGTTTTTCTCCAGATAATGGCAGTCTGGAGGGTGTTGTTATCAGTACACCCAGTGGCTGCATGGAGAGGACAGTGTGAGCTACAAAGTCTGTCTGTGTATGAATGAATGATCTCTTGCTGCAAGTTCACTGTGCTTTTATTTTCCTCTATGAATGTTAGAGGGCCTGTGTGTTCCATGGAAGGGTTTAGGGCTACTGCTGAAAACTGTACTCTTTTGAATAGTCTTGAGTTACACAAAGGATGGCTCAGCAAGGGTTATTTGTGTGTATAAGAGTATGCAAGATCTGACACATGGGTTTTATTTTATACTTGTAAAATAACACAAATTAAAACATTGAAACCATCCTTCAAGTTGTGTTGGTATCAGTTCTTAGTGTGGTGCTTTCAAGAAATCCAAAGTAAAGGTTACAGAGCATGCTGTCATCTGTTACCATGCAGCAGCAGATATGTTTTCAAGAAGACCTGACAGAAGAATTAATCTATGATTGATTTAGGAGCTCTTTACCTCCAAGCTTCCTTTGCTATTTAGCAGAAAATTTTGTAAGAGGGGGGTTGTATGGAACAAGATTAGTATAAGTTATTCACTGTCAGTGTGAGAATATTTACTGATTTACATTGAGAATTGGGAGGAAATTGTTACCTTATAAAGAATATTTTAACTTCTTTTTTGCACACTTGTTTCACACTCATCTGGATTTGCCATGTATTTGTATCTGACCTTGGGAGTATCCAGCAAAATCAATGCTGAGGACTCTTGTGGAGGGATAGGAATGCACAAAAACTTTGCAATATATGTAAGTGTTTCTAAATTTAAATAGATAAAATAGACACATTTTTTTTAACTATGGGTGTAAACAGATACATTGCAACAAGTTGTAGTGTGTGTACATCGCTTACACAAGCACTGAGAAAAGATTTTAGAAGTCCTGGTGATGATTGACACTAATGTCTGCTAGTAAGGGCTGCACTCCCTATAACATGGAATTGGTGGATACTTGGGACTGGTAAACTGTAATTTTAATTTTTTTTTTCCAATTTATAAGTAGTTCCTTTATTTTTTCCCCATAGTAGCTGATAATATCTAGACTAAAACAATGAACCATTTTCTATCACTTTCTGCCTGTTTGAAGGGCTTATGTTCCAAAGAAAACAGGTTTGAACTTAAATATTTGCAAGGCAGACATCATAGTACTTACAATCTTGTATTTTAAAGTGTGATGAGTGCCTCAAGTCACTCGGAAATCAACACAGAAACATGAATATACAGTAATATGGTAGAGATGGTAAGTTTGATTTACCAGAGACAGAAGACTTGAAAAGTAAAATGTATTAAGGATTATGTAATATCCTACTGACCAAAAAAAAAAGTATAGTAAAACTGTTAGGTCTTGGAGTCATCCCAAAATTAGACTAAGAATGAAAGATAAGTGTTTCAAAATGGCAGCATGAAATCTTACTGAATCTCTGCCCTGGATGAACAACTTCATATCCTGGAAAAAAAAAAGGACAGTTTTATCTTTT
>WEKY01004249.1:56420-78722 GCA_013390045.1 Picathartes gymnocephalus | reverse complement strand
TTTTTTTTTTTTTTTTTTTTTAACATGCGGTTACAAGGAAAATCTCTTGCCACTGAAATGAAGTGTTATGGAAACAGTGAATGTCTGTATTCGGGTATGAAAATCTTGCCTTTCAGGGATGAAGTTAAGATGTGAATGCATCTGTGTATAAAGGCTTCTAATCACAGACTAGCATTAATGGGGAAACACACATAAGTAGAGGATGGATGCTAATTTTTTGGATGTTGCTACTGAGATCCTTCTGGAATAACATCACAGTTGTAACTTTTTGGCCCTGAAGGTGAGACCTGATTGATTTCATGAACTAGAAAGAGCCTGTCTTAAATAGAGTATGTGCCTTCATGTTCATAATTGCTTAAGTTCTTATTTTGACAGAGCAAACAAAATGACAGCAGATAAATGTTACATATTTTAACTTCTGAAATGTCTCTCATCAGCTGCTTGTTTCATCTGATTAATGTGCCCTGTCAGTACAGAGCTTTAATCAGCCACAGACACTTTCTGGAAAATGATCACAAACAGATTTAGATGGAGAGCAATGCCAGAGGTAGTCAAGGTGAAGATTAATTCTCATCTGCCTTCTAGAGTGGGAAGTAAATGTCAAAAACAATAGCACAGCACCTTAGAGACAAGGTGCCAGCACTGCATTTTGCTGTGTTTATGCATGGATTTGGAGTTCTTGCAAATGGAGTAAGTTGTGTGCTGGACTGGGCAGCAAACAGAAGAGAGGTGCTTGTGATTTCTTTAGTTCTGCCATTGCTGGCCCTTACAGCACCAGTTATATTCTACAGAATGTGTGTCCTGGCTACTCCTCCTGCCTCTCTGCTGCTTCACGGGAGTAATTTTAAATAGAAATGGAGAAACAAGGCACAGTGAAATGCTCAGCTGGATTTTTCAGTAGGGCTGCTCTTTTGGAGCCAAAGATGCCTGGCAATGAAAAGGGTTGAACTCATGGAATTCATCAATTCTTTACTGCCATTTAAAATATTTTAATAATGATGGGCAGTGCAGTAACTCAAAAGCATCCAGGTGTCATTTTTTAAAAAAATTAGAGGGGAAAGGGAATTTTCTAAAAGTAGCTTCAACTTTGGAGCTATAGGGAAAGTAAGAGAGCCCTAAAAAATCACAGTAATCAGGTGTTTCTTAAACTTTTTTTTCATTGTGCTATTGTGGTCTTCCCTGCCCTTCTTATTTTTTAAGCAATAAGAAGAAAAAAATGCTGAACAGGAGAAATATTTTATGAAAAAAAAAAAGTCACTGCAAACTTAAGGCAATGAGTGTGGCAGCTCAGAGAAGTTGCCTTGAGGATAAGCCTAGATTTGTCTACTGATGCTCTTGGAGAGGCATAGTGCAAACCCTAGAAGGGAATCCAGGTACAGTGAGGCAGAAACTGTGAAGGTCATCCTGATCTAGGACATAGGATCATGTCAAAAAAAAATCATTATCTATCTTTGTGGTTTGACTACTTTAATACCAGAAGTCCTAATTATATGTATATGTATTTGTATATATGTAATACATGTAAATATAGAAATATGTAATTATATGTATATTTTATATATGATATGTATTGTAGTACACACGTTAGTGCTGATTCTGCACAGACAGGCAATTTCCATGCTCATGGTCAGAACAGAAATGTTACCACTGTTTATGTGCAGTTTGATTACACAATTTCACCTTCCTTATGCATGGGAAGAAACACAAAGGACCATGCAATATATCAGGTAGTTTTTTAAACCACATGGTAGCTGGATGATTCCTGCTTTGATCTTGTTTTCTTCATCAGCTGACACGATGTGATGTGCTGAAAAAACCTGTCTGTTCTTTACAGAATGATAAAAGCTAATTGATTGGAGAAACCTGGACACTGCATATGCTAAGCTTTGTTCATGGTGATTTGGCTGTGTGGATCAGAAATGAACCAAGCTTCCTCAGATTCAGGGGAAAGGGAAAGGGAAAACTTTGCAGGATTCAGGTTATCAGGTGGGAATAGGCAAGGAATGTAATAAGTGAAAAATTACTTCTGCCTAGCCATGAAATATGGGCCTCAGTAAGGATGCTGGTGTTGTGCCGTGAGGATGGAGCGTAAGGCAAATTCAGGGAAGGCTGCAGAGTGCTGTAGCATTAACTCATCAGACAACTCAAATGCCAGTGACAGCTGACTCTTCACCATAATTTACCATTGACACAAAATGCTATGGAAGCCCCCAAGGGCACAAAGCAGGAATCCATTAGCCATCAGCTATCAATCACTTGCCCTATAGTGTCCTTTAGCAGTCAAGGGCTTGTGTGTTTAAGCTGCTATCTTAATAACCCCTACATCACTGTTCTTCCTAGGGCACAACAGCAAGTGAGCAGTTGTCTCTTCAAGAAAGAAAAGAAAAAAAGAATCACTAGGGAAATGGAAGTTTTACTAGTGGGAGATCTAAAATTAAGGACAACGAGCTGTTTATGGTCTTAAGTGTATCACTCATTCAACAGAAATTCTAGTGTAATAGAAAACTAAATGCAATTTTAGCATTTTCAGTACATTTTAGAGTGTATTTATACGGGGGGGGAAAAAATACTGGCAAAGGATTGGAGTGTGATTGGCAGACTCTCCCTGCCAGGTAGCAAGTGTCTCAGTGAGATGACATTGTGTCCCTTAAAGCAAAAGAAACTGTCATAGGTCACTGTAATTAGCAGTCAACAGCTCTGGTTTTAATCAAGGTGAACACAGAACCTTGAGCTTTGGCAGAAAACTATGTGAGAGAAGGATCTCTAAATCCAGCTGAGAAAGAAATGAGGGCTCTCCAGCCTATTGCTGCTCCCATAAAAGCCTGAGCAGTGAAAATAGCAGAATATGATTAAACCATCAAAACTTAAATTAAGAAGTCCTAAATACAAGGAAGCAAGTGAATAAATAATATTGTGGAAATCCTAATCCATAATGTAACCCACTTGTTGAAATTTTGTTTTTCATAGTGATTTCTCTGGAAATGCTAAAAATGGATGACAGGAGGGAGGGTGTTGTGTGTATGAATCAGCTGCTGTAAACAGAAGACTTCAATAACTACTAATCCAGTGGTAATTTAACCTGAAAGAAATTCATCCCAGTTCAAAGCCTAAGTTATGTGACACTTTTGTCTTCACTGAGTTTCCCAAAGGGATGGATGGATGCTTCCAAACTTCTCTTGAGTGTAATTTTAGCCAGATAGGGATTTGTGAGATATTCTCAGACAAGTGTCCAAGTTATCAGAGAAAATCCAGAAGTAAAAAAGCTTTATTGAGACAAATGAGTGAAGGGAAACATATAAATCCAGTGAGTGTGTGGCTGGAGCAGTGTAACTCTATAATAAGAGGCAATTTAGGTATGATTTAGCAGCACATAGGCTTCATGCTGCATCTTGGCACAGGGATGAACTCACTTTTAGTAATCTAGCTGAAGGATAATTTTAAAGCAAAAGTTTCTTCCTTGGTGCCATAATTTATTGTATCATGTTATCTTACTTAGACACATCCATTAAACATGACATCATTCCATAATGTTTTCTCTACTGATATTACTGAAAATGAACATAAACCCCAGGCTGTGTCTGTCAGGTGTCCATGGACATGGACAGTCATCTGCTAACTAAGCAGGGTCACCCCCACACCTCCACGCTGAGGATTGGGAGGGAGGAAAACCAGCAAAAGTATCACCACAGCACACATTTTTATTTCACAGGAAAAACTGCAGCACTGTAAAGACCTGTAGTGTTACCCTGGGTAGCAGGGTTTTGGCACTGAGGTGTTCTCACCTGGGGGCTGTTTCTGGGCATGAAGGGGAATGCTAGAATACTTCTATGGATGTGTAGTTATACCACGGTCGTGAGCTACCACAGCACAGCTTTAGCAGGCTGGGAGGCGCCTCCTTTATTTCTAGTTGTGGAAGTGCGGATGCAAACGTGTGTCAGGAGTAGTACAACTTCAGCAGATCCTATTTGGAAGAACGGAAATGGCCTCGGGAGGTCCTTTCCCAGGCTGTGATCGTGAGCCGCTGGTTAGAAACGGCCCAGCGCTGAAAAACAGAGGGAAAAGCAGGAAAGGGGTTTTGAAGAGGGATGCAGCAGGAAAGGAGACGCGAGGGCAGGTGCATACGGAGGAAGGTCCGGGACGGACCGGGCAGATCCCGGCTCCTTCCCCGTGAGCGCTGCGGGGCCGGCGCTGCCGCGGGTGGCACCGCGGGGCTGCTGAACCACCGACCCGGGCACTGGAAGCACTGCCCTCCCTCTTCTCACACCTTTCGGGATATTTTCTTGAGTGGAAAATCGCTGGTGGGGTCCCTCTCTCCTGGCAGAGCGGAGTTACCCTGGGCTGTCACCAGCATGTGTAAATGAAGTGAATCTGCAGCCCTGGGAAGAGAAGTCTCGCAAATAGATGATGGTTGTGTTCCAAAGCCACATTAGCAGATCATAAAGCTGGTACCCTGCCCAAAGGATGCCATCTGGGCTCCCTCTCCCTCAGTCCCATGCAAAGTCAGGTTATTTTAACCTCTGCCTTTATGCATGGGAAGTTATGCTGTGCCAGCTTTAGTCCAGCTCTTCCTGGAAACTACTGCCTGCTTAATGAAATGAAATTTCTGTCTGTACTTAGGACATGTTGCCGGTGGTGGCTCTTCCTTCCAATAACACAGCAGTGTGCAGCCATTCTGGCCCATTTTGTGCTGGTGCTGCTTCACTTCAAACCGAGGCTGGTGTGGCAAACGCATCTGGATCAGATATGGATTTTTTTTAATACAGCATGTGGGTCTCTCATGATCTTTGCAAAAGACAGCATGAGGAAGTACTGGAGCAGGGAACTGCATTGAGAGCTATAGTGTAAAGCAAAGACCTAGAAGGGTCTGCTAGTCCTTACTGGAGTCTAATTGACATGTTTTTCCCTGGCTCATATCTATCCCCTTTTCTTCCCTCATCTCAGCATGGACTCATTTATTTTGTAAACAAAACAAAAAGAGCAGAAGTTTCAGACTATGTCGTTCCCTTGAGTGAAGGCAAGCGCGCACAGTGACAGCCTCAGGCTGCGTGTGAGGAGTCCCTTCAGGGAAGATAGCTTGACAAGTCCCTTGTTTGCTTCGTCCTCTGGTGTAGAATCAAGGGAAGGTTGGTAAACAGAGATTGCACAGCATTCAAAATAAAAACTTCAGGCTACAAAATAAAAAGAGGTTAATCAAGGTCTCTGCTTGGCTTTCCTCCTGCTGCATGGGAAGGAGGAGCTGGATCTCTCACTCTGTTCTTCACATCACTCTCTCTTTTGGGGATTTTACTTGCAGAATTTTTCATAGTCCCTTTTAGGGATATGTGTGAAACACCCTAGGCCTATTGCAACCACCTGGTATTAAATTTGTGCAGCAATACACAGACCATTATTGCGCTGAGCAAGAGCAAAACTAAATTAATTCCTAAGCAATGGGGCAAAATTACAGTGAGAAAAGGAAGAACCCTGAGACATTAATGCTTTTGCAATACTCTCATGCTGCAAAAGGATCAGTGTTTACTGAATTTTTCAGCACAAAGAAGGATAAAAAATCCTCTGTGTAATCCAGTAGTTTGAAATAAATTTTATAAACAGAGTGAGACAGCATTTAATTTGTTCTGTACTTCAGTTTTACACTCCTACATAATTAATACGCAGCTGCCAACATTGTTTTTCCTTGTACAGGATGCATTTTCCAAATTAGTACAAAGCATAAAACATTCAGGTTTTTGTAATAGCAAAAATGTTTCATTCATGTAGGCGATGAAACTATCAGAATTAAATCGGGTGATGTGTGGGTGGTTTTAATACCATTTCTACTAAAATTTGTCACTTGCATCAACAGGCAAAGTTTGCTGTGCTTGTGGTGTCACTTTCAGAGTTAACAGAAAACTCACAAGCATCAGGGAGCACCAGAACTCACCAGCTGTGGAAGGGCCCAGCACCTCTACCCTTTCTTTTGAGTTCAGGCAGTGAGATCAGCTATTGCATTTGACAATTGCTAGGCCAAGGGCAGCTGAAATATACTCTGTTACATGATCTGTGTTCAGGCTGTTAAAAGGACATCAGACTTCGCAATTGTTGATCCAAGATCAGCCCCTGCTGGGTTTGTACCTGCCAGAAACCTCCTGAGCCAATACATCCATGTTTCAGGGGCTATGGTGCCTGAGGAGCTTCCAGGCAAGGTAAAGCTGAAACTCAGAGTATCCTGAATGCCTGCACTAGCTCAGGCCAGAGAAGGCACAAGTGACTTATCCTGAGCTAGGGGAAAGAAAAATGAGAATGCTGCTATTTCTGGTCATGGAGAGAAGGCGTGTCTTCACTGCAAGAATGGACACCCACGAATCAGAACTGCCCCTCTCCTTCCCTTCCCGGACACTCCAACTGTTTAACTTCCAGAAGCTACCTCCATAATCAAAAATATGGGTGACCAGACCCTCTGATGACATCCAGCATCCCTGGAAGTGTTACCCCACCCCTGGAAGCATCCAAGGTCAGATTGGATGGGGCCCTGAGCAACCTGGGCAAGAGGGTGGCCTTCCTGCCCATGGCAGGGTGTTGGAACTAGATGATCTTTAAAGTCCCTTCCAACCCAATCTTTCTATCATTCTGTAATTCTGTGATCCATTTGAGATGGCCATCAAAGGAGATTCTGCGAGAGTCAAAACCATGAAAACAAAAGCCTATCAAGTGACATATGCCGTCAGTTTTGGCCAGAACAGAGAGGAATTTTGAAAGGAATTTAGCAATGTTTGAATCTACCAGATGGAGAAGAATGTTAGATTACACTTTGAAGTTGCCACGGACATCGAATTACTGGAAGAGAAATAATACTAGTGATTATTTATTAACAAAGATCAGCATGAACAGCATCTCAGAAGTGATTAAAAAGAGGCAGCTCTGGGCAGAGGTATCTCTTCTGTGCTTTCTTCACTACATTTCAGCATTTAAAGTTATATAAACTGTGATACATTTTTTAGCAGAAAACCTGACTAAAATATAGTTTATTCTATCCTTTGTATCACAAAGAAAAAGTCTATTTCAACAGTTTATATATGTATTTGAGTAATGAAACATTATATATAAAGATGATCGAAATATATTTGAAACAGAACTGGGGTCATGATTAAATGGTTAACTTATTTCCCAAATGAATGAGAAAGGAAACAGGGTGCTGCAACCTTTTGCTCTCACTTCCTCATGAGAGAAGACGTAGAGGCTGTCCCAGAGAGAGCGGGGCTGCAGTGCACACACATCTCAGGCAGCCATGGGGAACTGGGTGGAGAATGAAGGACTGTCCATCTTCGTCGTTGTAAGTACAATTTTTATTGTGATTTGTGTCTAGTGAAAAGTTCTAGAGAAAGCTGCTCTAAGCAGTTCTCGCTGTGCCAGTGAAACATGCACCTGATTATGCTGAAGCTGGGGCAGCAAGTGCAGGGAAATGATTCAAGGGAATAACCTTTAAGGAGCTCTCTGGTATTTCAGTTGCTGTAGGCTTCATTGTTAACTGAGAAATTATCATGTATTAACTTTGCTTTATTAGAAATATTTTAGTTAAGTGAAACAAATAACTTGAAAACTCACCTATGTGCACTTCAACAGAGAAAGCAATTAAAACAACCACCTTTTCTTGCACTTTTATGAACCAAAGTGAATCACTGAAAGTGGTGTCTTGATGGTATAAAATATTTATTAATGTCAGATGCAAGAATTTAGAGCAGAGATTCATAAATCCTTCATCAAGACAACTATTTTTTGAATTGAATTTGTTTACAGTTTGCATAGAGGGGCTATGAAAGTAGGTTAAACTAATTCTGAGCAAGATTTAAAAGTACGGAAAATCCCAGTTGCATTTACAAGTGCTAGAGTAAGCAGGGCAGTCCTCCTTGGAGAAAACTAAGTTTAAATTTAAGTGTTTTCTTTTTTTCACTTCACAGTGTGATACAAGGGCTAAAGGTATACCTCTATATATACATGTATTATGTACATATACATATATGTATTAAAAACATATACAACACCAAAATGTAAAAGCAGTTCAGGTATTGTGGCTACCTGTCATTAGTAGATGTAAATATTGAGAGGAAGAAAAAGAAGGCATTGAATTTGCATATTTGTGGTGACTGAAATGTGAGCATCTTTATTCCAAGAAATATTTCTGCTTCTATGAGCACTCAGTACTTGCGTATGACCTTGCAATTCAGGAACATAATCCCATAGCTGTGAAACTTCAGTGCTTTGAGAGGGAGTGACTGTCACCTTCAGTGACTTGAGGAAGTTGAAACTGCCAAGAGGTGAATTCTGGCTTTTTCTTCTTTTTTTTTTTTTTTCCTTTCCCCATCAGAACCAAAATATTAAAAGAATTAAGTAAGAGGTCTTTATTTTGCTCAAATAAGGAATTTGGTTTTTGAACCTCAAAGCTGTAACAATGTCAGGTAATAGGGAAGGAAACTAACAGAGATACTGACAAAGAAACCAGCTAAAAGGACAGATCACTGGAAACTTCACCCAAGTGTTCTGCTTTACATCTTTACCTCACACTGCGCAGGCACAGGATTGTCCAGTGCTTGACAGAAACAGGACAGACACAATTCCTACTGATGTACCTCAACGAAACAGAAACACTCTGCCAAACTGTGCCACTGTCACTTTTAATAAATATCCTAAACACTTAACCTCGAGATGAGTTTGGTGTTTTAATGAGGACTTGGGGATTTCCTATATAGTGCCTTACCATGATGGAAATCCCTTCATTTCCCAATATTTATTTACATTTTTAAGATCTGAAATAATCCCTATTTTTTTTTCAGTGTCATTTGAGTCAAAGAACTAGGAAAATTTATGGGTTAGGAGGGGTGAGGGACTGTAATGTCACATTTCTGGGGTTTCGCCCAGTTCTCAGACTTTCTCTGTTTCCATGCTCCTCCTAGTAAAACTACTTGGACTGAATGTGCAGTGATACAGATTTGTTTCAATATGGAATGTGAAATCAGCCAACCAGGTCTAGGGGGGCAAATACCCAGATTCACTATGATCTTTTTGGCCAGATGGACTTGTAGCTGCCTAAGAGCTAATATCTTGTCTTTCCCTAAAAAACCTGCACCACAGGACTTCTTAGTGTGAGAAAATTCTGCAGTACAGCTATGAAGAAGTCTGGTTTTGGGTAGTTCACATGCTACCAAATGGCTTGTGTTGAATATTCTCTGCTGGCTGATTTCAGACCCTCTTCTTGAATTCAGCCCTGTGTGTAATTTAGCCCGTCTAAATTTAGATCTCAAGCTTCTTTTTCCTTTGTCACAGCTTCCAAGTCTTCATTTCACATAGGTTAACATGCCTGTGGAACTGCCATTTGGAAGAGTCCCTAGCCTTCAATGATATTTGGAGGTTTTACTGGTCTCACAGAATTAAACACTTGTAATATGACAGTCCTGATACAACCAAGCCTAAACTCCTTGACCTATCAAAATTTTTCAGCTGCACATTGCTGTATTTTGGTCTGTTGCCACTCCTGTACCCTGTGTTCACACATCAGAGCCTATTTACACCAGAAAGATTTCTATCACGCCTGCTGAAAACTTTATACCCTGCAGTACAGCTCTCTGTGCAAACAGGAGCACAGGAAAGTCACTGGCTGTTATCTGAACTGTGTAAATTCAGATGAATTATTTCTAACAACAAACTGTAAGCTTCCTGTTTAATTCTATTTCAGCTTGTGTGGCTGGGCTTAAATGTCTTCCTCTTTTGGTGGTACTATCTCGTGTATGATGTCCCACCAAAATTCTTCTACACCAGAGCGCTCCTTGGCGTAAGTACAAGACATCATTATTATTCTGGCATAGACAGAGCACACAGCAGCTTTGAACAGTTTTAGTTGATCAAAACTGGATCTAGAGGCTGGAGCAGCAGGCTCATGTAGAAGTCACATGCAAAGAGATAACTGAATGCAGACAGAAGTCCAGTGCTTCTGAACAGAAAGCTGGTAGATGAAATAGAGAGATCCCATTCTAAAGATGTTTTCAGTTAACTATTATGCTCCTGATAATTAAAATAAGCATTAATTGTAGCTGCTTTATTAAGAAAAAGATGAATAAAATATTGCCATTGAAGTATTGTACAATCATTTCCCCTTGCAATTATTTTTCAGAGCATGAATAGTTTATAAAGATCTTATCTCTGGAAAGCAATCATCATTAATATATTCATCAAGCACGAGTGGTAGTTAAGTAGTGAAGTGATCCTGGATCCTGAGCTGTTCCAACTGGTTAATGCAGCATTATGTGTCCTACTACAAACTTGCTTCCAAAGCTGCCACGGGTTATGACCAATTGACTGGGAAAATTAATTTTTTCACATATTTTAAAACCCTGATCACAGACATAAAAATCAGCCTAAGCTTCAGATTACAGAGCACAGCATTTTGCCAAAGGTTTTGAAAGCCATGGTTTAATTCTACAAAGCATGAAATCCCGTTCTGCATGTGGCTTCTGGTCTGTGGATCAAATCCTGTTCTTTGCAATCATGGTGCAGTTGCCTTTGAAGTCACAGAGACTCATGCTTGGATAATTAGAGCTCAGTGTGACCCGAAACATCTGTGGTCTGAAACCTAAAAGGGTCTCAATCTATCCAAGGAGAGCAAACATTATTTTTCCTTCCCTTAATTGCATATGGATTAATATGGTCATTATTACTTGATTTCAAACAGTTCAAAAATCTTAAATAATTCGGAGGGTAAAGACACCCCAAAAGGGAAACAGATTCCTAAAAGCTGAGACAACAAATTTCTGTATACTCCTTTACTGACAGAGAACTTAAACCACTTCTCTTATAAGATGCCCATCTCCCATAACCCCACCAAACTGAAACCACAGACTTTCTCTACAGCCTTGGGACACAAAACTCTACTAATGGCTTAGATTTGCACCTGTGTTTGACTGTTGATTGCCAGGCATGACAGGGAGCTTTTTATACAACCATATTAATTCAAAACTGAAAACAGGAGGTCTCTGTCTGTCTGCAGGAACATGTTCTGCCTGCATGTGTTCTTTCTGACCTGACCAGAGCACGATTCTATTGAATATTTATGGTGTTAATGTGAACTCTAGATCTCACACTCTTTACAAATTGCTATATAATACATAAATGAAATCTGTGCTTATCCATGCCCTGGATAATGTCTCAGGTAATGCATTTAATATCAGCATCTCTAATTACAGCGTGCTCTGGCTCTTGCAAGGGCCCCTGCAGCCTGCCTGAACTTCAATTGCATGCTGATTCTGCTGCCAGTATGTCGAAACCTGCTCTCCTTCCTCAGAGGATCAAGTGCGGTAAGATGAAGAAAGAATTTCAAAATTTATGACAGATAATAACCTAAACAGCCTTGCAAGTATACCAAGAAACTTTGTCCAACTTCCCCAAATATACTGTATTTTGAGGATGTCCTCTTATAAGAAGCAGATAAGCCTGGAGTTCTGCTCTGAGCAAGACTGAGGTCTAATGCCCATGGGGTATCTAGAGCTCTGTTGAGAGTTAAACTTTGAATTTGTCTCCTTTGAGTCCTCCCTTTTTTGCTGCTTCCTGGGCATGGTCCTGCCCTGGATGCAAAGTCCCTCTTTTGGCTGGCAGCAGCTGCTGGTGCTCACACACATCCTGTTTGTCACTCATGCTACACCCACTTAAAGAGGGAAATATTAGCCCCTGTCTGCTGTCTTTGCATGCTCAGGTCTTAAGGTAAATGTAGTCTTTTATAGAGTATCAGAATGGGACTTTTTTTCAGCTGGCTCATAAATTACATTCTTTCTTGTCTGAATTGCGTTTCCATCTCAGGATGAAATCATTCATGGACCTTTTGACTTTTTCTAGCTCCCAAATGCAGATGTTATACACAGCATAGAGGAACTGACACTAAAGAAAGGACAAGTGATTCTAAGTGACAGCTGGAGAGGCTTCTTGTGATAATACTGACTGTATCACACTGCCAAAATCTAGACTTCTGGCTATTACAGCAGAAATAATGCAGACAATGCAGGCCATGGTCCAGTGAATAAGCAATATTCTCCTCAAGTTCATGAATTGTCTTTCCAAATGCCTAATGATTCCTCCTTTCTTTCTGGACACTTTAATATAAACACGATCAACAAAACCAGTTTCCAGAAGTTGTTTGTAATCTCTAAATCCAATATAAATTCTCTAATGCAAATGAGATAGCCTGTGGGGGCTGAAAAAGCAGAGCAGAAGAGGAAGTGATAAAATAGACGTCGTGTTTCAAGAGCCCTTCATAAGGGAAGAAGGTGGGATATGAAGCAACAAGAAAATAGCTGGAGACAAAACAGGCTGTGTTTCCATCTAGTACATACCTCCTCACAATGAGTGTGGCTGAATAAATGAGATGTGCCTGCCACATTAAACTCAAACTACATCTAGGAGCAAGGCCAGTGCTCTGGCCTTTCTAAGGAATAACAGTAAAGAATATAAAGTTGGAACTACGTGTCAGGCTTTCAGTCTTCTATACTCCTTCAGATCCAGGGATGCTACAAAATCAGGCAGCCATACCCTCCATTCATGTAAAAGGAAAATAGTAAATAAAGCTGTAGGGTTAAAGTTGTTATTCCCCTGCCCTGAGTCAGATCAGCAAGTGTCCGCCAAAATTCAGAGCTGACTCCTCTGGCTGCAGAAGTCAGTAATGAACATAAATTTAAAAGAATTAATGTTGCTATGGATGAATGCAACTGGAAAATAATGATGAGCTCTTGATCATACAAGGCATTTTTGAGATTGCACAGGTGAAAGCAGGTTGGGCCTTCTTCTTGTCTTCTGAGCTCAAAGCAGTGAAAGAGCTGGGGATACATATGGAGACATTACTGGAAGGCCAAAACCTGATTCTAGGTGTTGAGAATTGCATTCCAGCTGGGATTTTATGCTACTTGTCCTGAACTGCTCCTCAATTTGCTTTATTAAGCATAAGATGAATAAAATATTGCCATTGAAGTATTGTACAATCATTTCCCCTTGCAATTATTTTTCAGAGCATGAATAGTTTATAAAGATATTAGTTCTGGAAAGTAATCATCATTAATATATTCATCACACACGAGTGGTAGTCAAGTAGTGACTTGACTACTAGTCATTAGCATGCATAGCTTAACTTTTCTAACCAGGAACTTGGGGAAGCTGTCCCTACTGGTATTCACGCTGCAGAGTCAGTCCTTCTGCCCAGGGCACTGAGGTAGAGTCACTCAGGCTACACCCAGCAGAAAAGTGAGATAGAGGCAGGGAGATGCAGTTCCATTCCTGCTGCCTGCTGATAGCTGGGAATGAGGAAGCTCATTTGGGAGGAAGCTCATTTTGGGAGGAAGCTCCCAAAGGGCTCTGAGGGGGAGCAAGGAGGGCAGGGAGGGGCATGGAATAGGACTCTGAGACTGCTGGTGTTTGTTTAGCTTCAGTTGCTTTTTTGCAGTAAAGCTACACCTCAGGAAGGATGTAATTTTAGATCTTAAGCAAAAAACACACGGGACAGTGAGCCAGTGGCAGTGGCAGCACAGTGGTGGCCTTAGCACAGGGGGACAGCTGCTTATGCTTGTTGTGCTGTTGTCTCTAATTAGCTGTGCTCTGCAGGTAATAACTGTGGGGGTTTATAAGAAAAATCATTTAAATGTCAAATAACTTATTGGAAAGGTAGTGACCTGCCCAACAGCAATGTCATTGGGGTCAAGAAGAGGAAAGGATTGTTCAAACACAGCGTACAATGGGAATGTACTGAAAAATCTTGCCCTCTCTATCCTGCCACCAAGAAATCATTTGTTACAAAGCTGTTTGGTTTTAATTGGAAGCATAGCTGTGTTGTGTTTTACCTGCCCATCATCGCTGTAGTCACTGCTGTTAATGAACCTCACAACTAAAGCCTAGCTGGAGCCCTTTGCCATTGCTTGGCCTTCACTTCTTAGACAGATTAAGTGGCTTTTGCCAGGGAGTCAAGCACTGCCTAACTATGCTACATTTTATTCTACAATCTTTTCATATTGCCTCTCAATATAGGGGATACAAAAAGGCCAAATTTCTCCTGGTCATTTTTATAGTCTGAAGTCATTGCTACAGCCCCAGAGTGTTTGCCTCTTGTGAGGAAAAGTTTGTGGTAATTTGCGTAGTGTTTTGTTCCCTTATCCAGTCAGGAAACGCAATGCAAACATAGAACACATGACAATCATGCCTTCTACTGCGTGGAGACAGCAAACACCAACTTTACAGGAATTTATAATCCTAGGAAAACTCCCAGTGACTGCAGCACAATTCAGATGAGGCCTGTTAGGACCCCGCCATCAGTAGTAACAAAAATATCATTCTATTTTTCTTAAGAATTAATTTATTTGGTTTGTATCTACAGAGATTTTTGCTGGTTTTTTTGGGGTAACTCCAAAACCAAATTGTAAGTGAATGCCCGGAAAGTAAACCCAGTATTTTGGGGAAGAAAAGCCTTCGTATCTCTGCCATAGGTGAATAACACATTTGGGGTGGGAGCTCTCTGAGACAGTTACACACAAACTCTGCAGCATGTTTCTACATCATGAACCACAATGGGATCCTGATGTTACCAAAGCAGTCACTCTGCCATGGCAGACTGTGATCCCTCCTTCTGTTTATCATGTGCATTTTAAAACAGATAAGATATATTCCTTTGTCCTACTGGATGTTAAATTTTTTTTCCTTATCAAATACTTTGTTTCAGTGGGATGTGTTAAAACATAATCTGTAACTCCTGTTCTCTGAAAGATGGGGGGAAATACTTTTGTCTATATTTTGGAATTCTAAATTTTTCCTAGCAATGCCACCAATGTGCTTCTGTTTTTGTCCCTGCATTCTAAAAGTGTGCATAGACAACATGAGTAGTGTTCAAATACTTTTTTCTTTCAACCAAAGTGCTGCTCTACCCGTATCAGACGACAGCTGGACAGAAACCTCACCTTTCACAAAATGGTGGCCTGGATGATCGCCCTTCACACTGGTTGGTACTATAAGGTTTCTCTGTTTATTGCTCTCTTGTGTATTTTACGCGGAATCCAAATGGCATTCAGGTTCTTAGGGATATGGGCAGAGACCTGATTTCATTAAAGGAGTCAGTGTGTGCCAAGGCTTAAATCAGTTTCCAGATATGTGCCAACTGTCACAGAGCAGAAGATAAGAAAGAACACCTTTATTTGAACTGTCAATTCCATTTATGATGGTCTAATAAAGGGTGTTTAGCAATGCCCTGAGAACCAGATACGCTGGATTTAATTCTTGTTTAGACTTATTTCTATCTGGCATATCTGAAACAAATAATAGAAATTATTAAAAGAAAAAAGGATATAAAAATCTTGGACCTGTTTTGAAGGTGAGTAAGTATCTGCATATAGAAGGCAGTTAAAATTTTGAAAAGCACTGTACAACTTTACCCTGCAAAAAAATATATTGGAATTAGTGTGAACACACCTCAACTGCTGTAGGTTTTTGGATGCATTCAGCCCAGCGAGAATATTACCAATGATTATTAGCAAAACTGCAAAACAAAGCAGCACTAACATGACCACAAAGAAATCCAAATTCACTTCTCAGCTCTTTTACAGAAGCCCTGAATGAGGATGATCCTGACAAATCATTTAAGCCATTCCATGTTTCAGTTTCCAATATGTTAGGGTCCTTACTACTTGAATTGTTGAAAGCCTTTATTGAACAAAAACATACTGGATATTTCCCTTTACTTCTTTCCCTCCCCGACCCAAAAACTGTAAAATTCAGATGGTAAAACTTTAACAGTAAAACACATCAGTGATCTGCAATTGTGATGAAGAGGGCAAGAGCAGCAAAGCTCTTAAGCTGCGGTTGCCAAATGTGACAAAGTTTCAAATGTTACCCGAAACCACCAAGTACTTGTCGTCAGTGCTGATTATTCCTTTCCTGTCGCTCCCAGCAATTCACACCATCGCACACTTATTCAACGTGGAGTGGAGTGTGCAAGCCCGCGTTGAAGAGAAAGGCACTCTGGCAGCTGTGCTTTCTAGCCTTGGAGACAAACCAAATGAAAGCTATGTCAACTTTTTCAGACAAACCATTGCAGTAAGTGACATCAGACTCTGAAGGGTCATCATTGCGTTTGTTTAGATGATCATATAAGACCATTTGAGTAGAGTGCCTGTTCCTGGTGTCCACTGTCTGGGTTTGGGCCATCTTGCAGAAAAACCTTGTAGAATCCTTTCTTTTATATTTGCCAGTAATATCATTGCTGAACCTTGGTAGTGCTTTAAAGTTTTTCACCTGAGGATTTCAAAGTAATTCTAAAATATACCCTGTAAAGCAGTGTTCTGACTTAGATAGACATGGCACTCAGAAAGGTACACAGAAATCAAGGCAAAAGTTTTGACACTTAAAGCTAAGCTCTGGTAAGGTAGCTTAAGGTAGCTTAAGCTCTGGTCAGTGGGGAAAAAGAAAAGAAGGGACTTACGCACTGCTCAGAAGAGCACTGAGCATCCAAACTCTGCATGAGTTATGAGTCCTACAGCTGTGCAACACCAGAGGAAAGGAGAGTTTTCATTTAGCTCCTGAAATATGGATGTAGTACTCCAGCTCTTAACACCAGAGCTGTGCAAGTGTATTCACCTTCCCCAAACCAGTCCTGCTGAGGCATGGCAGAGTAAGAAACCATGTCTGGTGTGTTAATTCATGGGAAATCCTTTCTCCCTACTTCCAATTACCTTAGTAAAGGTAAATCTGCAGTGCAACAAAAATGAGGTGGGATTTTGGCATCAGATGATTTAAAGACTTATAACAAGCTGAAGGGTTTGGTGAGTGGTGGTTCAACAGGCCCTGCTTTGGTGCAGCCCCTTCCTTAGACCAAGGTGTGCAATTATTTCACAGAATCCGGTTGGGGGCCTATATGTGGCTTTCACGTACCTGGCTGGCATCACTGGGGTTGTCATCACTCTGGCCCTCATCCTCATCATCACCTCATCCACCAAAACCATCCGAAGGTCATATTTCGAAGTGTTTTGGTACACCCACCATCTCTTTGTCATCTTCTTTATTGGCCTTGTGATCCACGGTGCTGGGTGAGTATTTGCACTTACCACAAAGTATCCGATAACTACTGAATCTTTGTTTAAAGCCCCCTTCACACATGAGTATAAGGATTTCTGTCACTGAGCAGTAGCTGTTTTTGATTGTAGTGATGGGTAAACACAGGCTCTGAGAGCCAGGATGCTCTCACTGATATGTGCAAAATTCTGTCCACACACAGGAGGTTTCGTGTGACTTTGGCATACTTAAGCTCCCTGGCACTCAACTTTTTCTGGTATCTTAATTGTAAAGCCCTTTCCAAAGGTTTCTGTTAATAATTGTTAATTTACCTTTCTCTCTTAAAAGGAATTGCATCACACCCATGCATGTAAGGAGATTGCAATATAAAAATTACATAGAGTCTAGAATTTTATTGGGTAAATGAAAACTATAGTAATATAGGTTTAGGATGAACTAGTATCAGCAGCATTTAAGAATAGACTTTTAGCTGTTTCAACTTAGAAATAGGCATTTGTAAGGTTTTCCAACTTTCAAATGCCAAACATCTTTTTCTGTTGTTGCCTCATTCCTTATCTTCTTCTGAAAAAGTTGAAAAGCCTAATGAATCAATTTTAGCACTACACAAACACAATTTTAGCACTTAGAAAAACGAACTTTAGATTCATTTTATAAAACCAAAGAACTGATAAATAAAGAAAAAAGACTCAATATCCAAACTGCATTTCAATAGTTCATTACTACACTACATTGCCCATTTTAAAGGAAATCCTACATGCAATAGAAAGTGTGTTTTAAAAATGCCTAGCAAAAATGACTATTCAAAGCCACTTCCTTTCAGTCCATTAGTGCCATAAAAAAGACAGAAATGAGAGTAAAACAGGAAGAACAAAAATAGAAGGCAGATGGGAATCACCCCCGGAATATTTGTCCATTCCAACTTTCATAACAAGGAAATGGCTTAAGCAAAACCTGTGGAAGGAAAAGAACAAGTGGTTCATGTTTTCTGCAGTAAATATTGTATAGTTACTGACAGAATGTCCAAACTTGCTAGTAGTTACTACACAATGCTATCAGAAAGCAAGCATTGCCCTTTCTATAGGTCAGTGGAGAGCGTATATTTTATAAAAGTTGAATTTTTATTTCCTTCAATGTTCACTGTACTCCCATCATCTTAATTGTACTGGAATGAAAAGGCAAGAGTTTGGGAAGCAGTGGTTGTCAGTGAAGTTCAGCCATCCTTTGGAAGCAGATAAACATAGGAATATGCTTATCTGTAGAGGGGAGGATGGTTTCTAACTGTGAACTCAGTGACCTCACTTACTTTGCCTTAAAGGTAATAATGACATTTTGAGTTTAGAGAAAATACACTAAGAAATATGAGATGGGCTTGTTACACTCATGGAAGGCATCTCCAGTGTGCAAAGATGGATGTCATGGAATGAGTATTAACTGACAGTCTCAAAGTAACATGTTAGGAAGAGGCATAAATGCCAGTTTATCTCAGGGAAGAGAAGGCTGTCACACATGTATCTGTACAAACACACGTGTCTATATACAGAAAGCTGAATCAAAGGTTAATGATAGCATCAAAGGGGCAGATGCAAGAAAGATGGAGAGGGACTACTTACAAGAGCACAAGATGCCAGGACTAAGGGGAATGGCTTCAAACTGAGAGTAGGTTTAGCTCAGATATTATGAGGAAATTCTTTACTGTGAAGGTGATGAGGCACCGGCACAGGTTGTCCAGAGAAGCTGTGGGTGCCCCATCCCTGGCAGTGTTCAAGGCTAAGTTCATGGGGCTCTGAGCAACCTGCTCCAGATAAAGGTGTCCCTGCCCATGGCAGGGGTTTGGAACTGGATGATCTTTAAGGCCCCTTCCAACCAAAGCCATTCTGTGATTTGATTCTTTGACTCTGCAATAATTATTTTCTGTTACAAGCTGTTATAGCACTTTTGTAGCACTGATGATTTTTGGGCATGAGTTGTGTGTCACAGACAAATGTCCCAAATTTCCCCACACAGCAAATGTAAAGAGGAGAGAGTACAGATGTGCAGTTCACTCTGGTTTGAAGTTAAAGGAAAACCTTCAGCAAAAAAAGAAGTAATTAAAAGGCTATACTACTGAAAGATTAATTATAGTACTAGAAAGAGCATCTACACTGACTAATAAGGGGAAATACACTTTTTCTTTCTGTTTTATAGGGTACTGGCATTTTCAAACCTTGAACAGAGCATAGGGCAAGGCAAAAACCCCCAGGCCCCCTTTCCCTTAAGCAATGGGGTGGGCAGTGGAGGAAATGGGCTCCTCCTGGTGCTGTAACTCATCCCAGAGGTGGCTCAGATGAACCCCTTGTCCTTAGTGGGGAAGTGAACAGTAACTGCTGATGTCCCTGCAAATTGCAACTCGTGATGCTGCTGGGACAGTGTCACTGCTTCCCTTTATTTTTCAGACAGGATATTAATCAAACATTTAATGAAGAAGAGGTTCATTAGTAATATTTATGAGCAATATCTTATCTCTCAACACCGTGCAGAAGTTTTTAACAATCCTCTGAAAAATCTGTGGCACAAAGCTAGGCATGCATATGGTTTAGATACCGTGGACTTTTTGAAATATCAGAAATGTAGTCTAGTCCACAGAAACTGAGCTAGAAAAGCAGAAAAAAGAAGTCATGGGGAGAGGATATCAAAGAATCATATTAGCATAAAACTGAACAGCCTGATGAGAAGCAGACTGTTTCTAAGGAAAATTCAGCAGATCTCAATCTGAATTTTTCTACTAAGATCCTGAGGTTGACAGAACTCCAGAGAGAGGCAGGAAATAGCGAAAAGATTAGAATAGATTTTTGCCCCTCAAAACTGAAACTACCTCTCAGCACCAGTTCTGCCACTGGAAATACAGCTGTACAGGATCAGTCAGGATTCTTTACAATAAAACAAACAACAACAACAACAACCCAACCAAGCAAGAATACAGAGGCCAGATAATAGGCTGATGCAAGCTGGTACAGCTGCAATAGCTGCTGTGTGTCAAAAGCATCTGTGTTCATTCACAGCACCTGAACAGCTGCTCCACAGCACTAGAGGGAGAGGAAGGGCCAAAGGAGGAATGTGTGCTGGAAAGGGATCTCCAAATTTCTAAAATAAACCGCAGAAACAATCTCTGTAGTGGTCAGTAGCAAATTGATTACTTGTCCATTCCAGGCTTTGCTTTTCGGTTGTTTTGATTATTTTTTCTTTTGGTCAAACTTGTTGTTTTTTTGTTTGTTTGTTTGTTTGTTTTGTTTTAATTGAAGAAAAAAGTAGGATAACTCAGAAAAGAATGAAGGTTTCTAATTGTGACCATATCCTGGAAGTGGTAAAGGACATAACTCTCAGTTCCTCACCTAATCTTGAAATCAGGATTTTATCCCACAAACTTCCCTTCACATTTTTCCTTCTTTAATGGTAACTTTGTGGGTGGATTAGAGCAGTAAAGATGCATAAAAACTGTAGCAGTGCAGAAGTTGACAACTCCATATAAGTAGAGTAGTACATATATAGAATAAAAACAAGGAACAGATAGTTTCATTTTCATTTCACTGTCTTAATGATCTTTGCTTTTTTTCCAGTCGTATTGTACGGGGACAGACAGCTGAAAGTCTGGCTGAACATAACCCAGAGATTTGCTACAAGAACTTCAGTCACTGGGGCAAAAATGAGGCTTGCCCAATCCCCCAGTTTTCAGGGAATCCTCCTATGGTAAGAACAGCTGTCTTGTGTGTAAATCCAATTGAAAATGTTTACAGTTTGCTCTTTTTTCTTACATTTCATTGAAAAAACAGCCATGTAGCCCTCAGCGCTCTCCAATGGCAGCTTTCTTTGCATGAAGCAAGAGATTGTGACACAATGGATTATAAGCAGAAATGGGCCCCAGACAGACAACACATTTTCAGTGTGCTGTAGAAGAAGTACAATTGACTGACAAAGCAAAAGAGTAATTGGTGTCTGAGAACTGTTTATCCAAAAAGTAAACTGCAAAAAGTAATGGCTTCTGGGGATATATAGAAAGCTCCATAATGCTCGTAATAAATAGTTTAACAGTATTAATGGACTAATGATCGTTAGCATTAGACTAATGATTGTTATTAGAAAATAATGCCCCTGGAAATGTGAAATTCAAACTTCAGCTTTTATTGACTAACCAGGCTGGTTTTTCTTTCCAGTTTCAGACTGATCTGTTAAGAGAAACCACATCTTTTCCTGCAGTAATACAGACCTGAGTCAATAATACATTAAGAGTTTTACTCCACGTTTCATTTAGTTACCTTCTTTTTTATTCAGAGACAAAATTACTTACAGGAAAATACCTTGCTGTAACTATAGTCAAAACTCTGTACAGAGAAAGAAGTTCCCTCTCTGACCAGGATTTTGAAGGTGTCATATATCTTAAGGATTCCCTAATCTGGTTAATAAAGCACACAGGTTACTTGAACTTCACCTCTGCTTATGGAATTTCCAGGATTTGATTTGATCTAACTTGCCATCTCATCTAGGGGTAGGTGTTTCTGTCCACAGCAGGGAAGTGGAACTAGATGATCTTTGAGACCCATTCCAACCCAAACCTTTCTATGACTCTATGATCTTCATCACCTGACTTGTTTTCTTCTGCTTACAGACATGGAAGTGGGTGGTAGGTCCCATGTTCCTGTACCTGTGTGAGCGGCTGGTGCGGTTTTGGAGGTCACAGCAGAAGGTTGTTATCACAAAGGTAAGTTCTGATGCTGCACTTAATACCAGGCAAAGCATCATCTTCTTTTCCAAATGGTGCAGCAAAGCCAGAGGCTCCTACATAACAAAGCTATCAGTATCAGGAATGTTCTGACTGCTGTCACGATGGCAACATCCAACATCCAACCTCCAAATGTAGCCTCTAAAAGTGAGCAAGAGGAGGAGTTAGCTAAGGCACAGGACTGAATCTTAGGAAAGAAATGATTCTATTTTGTATTGGGTGAAAATTCCACAGCCCAGAAATTCCATAGCATTGAGACTAATTTAAGACACAGAATAAACGACCCCTGGAAACAAGTTAGAGAATACTTATTTTATTCACCTGAATCTAATGTTCGGCTTGCCCATGGTGTGTTGCAGAGATGTTAACAGTGATTCTGAAAGTCTGACAGCCAGGCTAACATAGCACTAAGCTCAAACATATGAAAACTATCCTGGCCTTTCTCAGTGCAATTTCCTCACATGGCACTGTTCTGCATCCTGAGGACACAC
>WEKY01004249.1:18696-56414 GCA_013390045.1 Picathartes gymnocephalus | reverse complement strand
ACACCCTGTTCAGATCATAGCAGGGTTTGGGGGATGACTTTAGATGTCTCTACCCCGCTCTGTAATGATTCTGACACATTGGAAGGCTCCTAAATATTAGTGTGCTTTTGGTAATTTTACCAAAGTATCCTGTGAGCCACTTCTACACTATATTTTTATGGTGTCATGCCCTGTTGGCAGAAAATTTCCTTCACAATCCTAAACACCACTATTAATACCAAAATTAACAGGCAGAGAGACTTGATTCTCCCTCTCGCAAATATCTGTTGGAAAATGAAAATAATTTTGCTGGAAGACTTTAGGATTAGAAATCATAATGACAGCATTACCAGTCTTGTTTCTAGAATACTGCTTCTATTTATTCTTGGCTAATGAATAGCCAAGGTCCCACCCAACTGTAACAAGCAGTCATACCTATCCAATATCTGTAGGATACCCCTCTGTTTTTGCCCCTATATTTACACTCAGGGCCATTAGCTCTGCGTTCTGTGCCACCGTGTAATGGTCCATCTGGAATTAAGTATCTGCACACACAGATCTGGTGAAGTGTTACAAGATGTGCCAGCCTGGCCTGTCCCCTTTGGAGTGACTGTAAGTGTGGTGTGAAAAAATTACTTCAACCAAAACATCAGCATTCTCTGCAGGCTTTCATCTGCCCATCAGGTGCTGTTCCTCACTCTCAGTTCTGCTGGGAAGAAAGTTTCACCTGCCTTTCTTACTCTTACACCAGAGGATGATGTTCGTGATGGAGGATGTAGATACACCAGTGATCAGTGAAGGCAGACATTTTCTTTTCCTTATTTTTCCCCCTGCCCCTCTCACTGTAGGTGGTCATTCATCCCTTCAAGACAATTGAGCTCCAAATGATGAAAAAAGGCTTCAAGATGGAGGTTGGACAATACATTTTTGTCAAATGTCCAGCAGTGTCTAAACTGGAATGGCATCCATTTACATTGACTTCTGCTCCAGAAGAGGATTACTTCAGCATTCATGTCCGTATCGTAGGAGACTGGACAGAGGGCTTGTTCAATGCCTGTGGGTGTGATAAACAAGAATTCCAGGAGGCATGGAAGTTGCCCAAGTATGTACCAAGAGTCTCTGTGGTAAAGTTAAGAAACACCTATAAGAGTTTAAATTTTGCTCAACCAATTTGGTGGCACCAGAGATAAAACCTGAACTACTTCCATCATAGTTGTGGTCCTTGGATACCTCTTTACAGTTTTTTTCTATCAACTCCACCTCTCCTTTTGCTGACTAGTATTCAGTCCAAATATGCATTGTAGCAGACAAATGCCTTTTAACTGTTATTTTAAATGGTGTTAATAATTATTCACTACAGATTTAATAAGCGTACTTTCAATTCCAGGATAGCTGTGGATGGCCCCTTTGGAACAGCGAGTGAGGATGTGTTCAGTTATGAAACTGTGATGCTGGTTGGAGCTGGAATAGGGGTCACACCCTTTGCCTCTGTCCTCAAGTCTGTCTGGTACAAATACTGCCATGATGCCACCAACCTAAAGCTCAAGAAGGTATTGTATCCTCTTTCCCAGACCCTTGTAATAGTTCAAGGGTTCAAATCAAAGCAGGCACAGCAAAGGTGATCTGGCTCCAGGCATGCACAAGTCCTAAAAGAAGGAAGAGTCCAGTTGCCTCTCAAGGTTAGCAGGAGGAAAGCAGGAGGATCTAAAGCAAAAACAGGACGAAAGAAGAAATAGCCTACAAGGCAAATCACACATGCTAATCCTGACTGTGGCCCTGGGGATTTCCAGTGGAAATCTACTTGAGAAACACAAGGCTCAAGGCACTGATACAGCCTGGGCAAATATTGCATTCCTTCCCTCAGCACAAAGAGAAAGGCTTTTCATCAGTGGAAGAGCAATGGAAGCATCCTCCTCTCCCCTCCTGCCCCTGGAAACTCCTCGTGCAGAGGTGTGGGGTCACACTGTGCAGTTATGGTCATATTCAGAGAACAGAACTGGTTTTGTTATCTATTTTATCTTGCCTGCCAGCAGACAGAAAGAGAGTTCACCTCTAAATCATTTATTTATGTCCTAACAAACTGTTTTACGAGGAGATAAGTGGGGAAATGTTGCAAACTAAAAACATGGAAGAGAAATAGGGAGATATTTCCTTGTTCTTACAGTCAGGTATTCAGCTTTATAACCCTCCCAGCACCAAAATTCGTGAATAGCTTCAATACCATCCTACCCATCTACTGAAATGTTCAGGACATTTTCTACAAGAACCCTATAATCCTCAGTCTGTCAGCAGACATAAACGCAGAAAACATAAATGCCTGTGTCCCCTGACAGCTCATTCTTGTCTCTTCCAGATTTATTTTTACTGGCTTTGCAGGGACACTCATGCCTTTGAATGGTTTGCTGACCTCTTGCAATCTCTGGAGGCTCAAATGCAGGAGAGGAATAACGCAGAGTTTCTGAGCTATAACATCTACCTTACAGGCTGGGATGAAACTCAGGTAACCACACGGTGGAGGATCTCACTGCCATAAAACTGGGGCTAATGTTAGCAGGTTTGTTTTCATAACTATTCAAATGGTCTTTTATCCTGGGCATCAATCTGGCTCTGAGAGGCCCGAATGAGGACAGGCGTTACCCATCAGAAGGTACATGGGATCAGCTGTTAATGTGCACTGACTTCCTTTCTGCTTGACTCTGGCTGTGCTCTGTGGGAAGCAGGCTTTGTTCACAGGAGGGACCTCAGCTGGCCATGCACCTGTCTCTAAAACAGCTGATGCTGCCTAAAGCATGTAATTAAGAGCTTTAGGGACCAGGGAGGCCAACGCACAGGGTTTGAACAATAGCAGCATATTTGTTTCAGGACTCACGAGTTCTCTGGTCCTGTACTGGTAGGTTGCTGTGGGAATGCAAAGAATCAAGCACTTGAGAATGTGTGATTGAGTCAGGAAAGGTTCTCACTCTGTTACTTTTAGTGATGTTTTATATTACCTTTATATCACCATTGCAAAATTAACCAGTGCCCAAAGTGCTGTAGCTCATCTAGACAGACAGGGAGGGGGAGCAGCCAGAAGTTATCACATATGCAATCTCAGAAAAACAGAAAGGAAAGAAGAAAAGTCCCACATTTTTTTCCTTGGCGATAAAGGTACCTGTCACCTTTTTATTCGCATTTCCAAGGGCTACAGAACTCTGCAAGGACTGAACATATGCCTTTAACCACATCTTCTCTTCCTTGCTTTACTTAGCTGGTCTAGCTGGAAGTTACAAAGGCAAGACCTCCTCGTATGGATCAAAACTTCCAGAGAACAAACTGGCAGGATTTCATTATGGTCAAGGGAGTAGTGTTATTGTTTTCGAAGGGAGAGTTTTTTTTTATTTGCAGCCCTATGTTAGAGGCCTTAGACTAAACCAGTTCATGGAATGAGACTCCTACAATTAATTACTGTGTTCAATGTTTCATAGCTTTAACTCTTAATATCACCCAATCTGGGGAGAAGGAAGGGGTAGACACTGATAATCAGGATTTTATCAATCTTAGCTTTCCTTGCAAAACACTGTAAATTCCATAATCTTATTAGGGAATAATTTAATGAGTATTGAAATTATTATTTTTTAACCAGAACAAAATGCTCTTGTATTTAACTGTCCTTTGTGTTTCGTTTCCCACAGGCCACTCACTTCGTAGTGCATCATGAAGAAGAGAAAGATGTGATTACAGGACTGAAACAGAAAACCTTGTATGGAAGACCTAACTGGGAAAATGAGTTCAAAATTATTGCGGGGAAGCATCCTGGGTAAACCTGTGCAAATTTATAATGTCTGTGGACTTCCTCTATTTAATGCCCATACCCACCATACAGCACAGCCTTGTTCCTTTGGCTGATAAAATTCGAGACATTTTTTTTCTACCTATCTCCAGGTATCTTCTATGCTTTTTTCAGCCATGGACATGACCTATGATCTTGACCAAATTATTTTGACCTAGAATTTTTTTTTTAAATCATTCCTTTTTTGCAAGATCCTTCTTGGAGTGTCTAATCACTAGCAGAAGATTTAGCAAAAAACTAACCCCATCCTTCCAGCTGAAGTAGATAGGAATATCACGTGGTATCTAAATACCTCCAAAACCACTTTCTACCTCTAAAAACCAAACCTGAATATGGATGACCTTTAGCTAATCACCCAAAATTTGTAGGTGAAAACCAAAACAGCTCTTCTTAAGAATTTGAGCCTTAAGCTCTTGGAAGCTCTATTTCTTTGATTCAGTGAGGTCAATAAACCTGTCTTCACTGACTTAAGCTGAGCTGAGATTTAGCCCAGTATTTGTTTTAGAAGCAGCAGTAAGTTTTAAGGGGTTATAAGGTTTAGGGGATTGACATCCTGCTCTACTTCAGTTCCTGTAATTGAGAAAAAAACCTTGCATCTATAGAACATAAAAATTATCTATGTGAAGAGTATCCTGCTGCTCCATACATCGTTTCTGACCATATTTTCATTTTCTTAACAGCTCCAGAATAGGTGTTTTCCTCTGTGGCCCTGAGGGCCTGGCTGACACACTCAGCAAGCAGAGCATCAGCAACTCAGAAGCTGACCCACGAGGAGTACATTTCATTTTTAACAAAGAAAATTTCTAACTCCCAAGCACGTGGGAGTCATTAAATGTAAAGTGTAAAGACGGAAGGTGTTTTTCTGTGTGGAGCCTGGGAAGGACAGCCCAGCTTCTACATTTCAGCTACACTAACGCAGGTCCCTTTGCTTTTGGGGAATGATTTTGGCTCTGTGGCAGAGTAAAAGAGTCAGTGTTACCTTAGGGAAGTTTGCATTGCCCTCCACGTGCTGGCTATTTAGTAGAAATCTGTTTTCTTTGTCTGTGTGGGGGGATTTCCCCTCAATTAACTGCCTTTATCCTCCTATTATTCGCTACGAATGCTGAAGAGTGGAGGCTGCCATTCGCTTTTGGGAGCCAATTCACACTCATAAAGCTTAGTGCTATTTAACAATAAAGCATCCCAGCATAATGCTTGCTATTAGGAGACAGCTGAGCTTATCCTGGCTGCAGCCAGTCCCTGGAACCAGGGGAGCTGGGAAAGGGTGACTGGGAATGTTAGTCCTTTACAAGAGGACAACTCCTTTGTGCACCAACACCTTCCAGGCTTCCAACATAAGCCTTAAACATCTTCTCCAAGAGAGAACACATGCAGCTGAAAAGAAGCTGGTTCTCCTCAGGAAAGTGAAGAACTGAAAAGGAACCATCTGGGCTTCTGAGAACCACCCCAGCTGCAAAGGCATGACAAGGATGGATTCAATCCAAGTCCCCCACCTGGCCTGTGAGTCACTGCTCGGCTGCTTTGAACACCCTGGTTTCACATCTTCAGGCTCATGGTGCAGGGAGCCGTACAAGAAGAGGTTTTGTGTTTTCAAGACTGCTATTTCTGGTTTTCAAGGCAGAAAAAAGTGGTTGCTAAATGATTTAATGAGTATTTTCTGAAGCACTCCTAGATGCAAACGGTGCCTTTGGCCCTATTGCTCAGCTGTTCCTCTTTGATGGTGAAACAGGCTTTGAGAAAGCCTTTGGTCACTTTATTCACAGTTATGGAATAGCTGTGAGTAAAGTTCCCGGTGTGCACAGGACTCCCATACACAGCACAGTGCTTCTGTGTGGACACTACAGGTAGCAGGTTCTTAAAAACAAACTAAAAAGGGGAATCAAAACTTTTAATATTGGCAAGAGAGAATGAAAAAAAGTATTAAAGCTAGCAGCATAGGGAAAATAAATGAAAAAGCAAGCACAAAAACCCTTGAAAAAGCCGTGGTTTAGTATACCATGTCTTCCTTTCATCCCATTTGCCTGCTTAGTGATTTTTAACTCCACAGCCAAGCTCTGCAATAGTTCCTGCACAGCACAAGACCTTCCTGGCAGGTTCTTGCAGCCACAGAAGAAAGCAGTGGTCTCCTTCTGTAATTTCAGAAAAGTTTGTGCAGCCATCTGGTTGCATGTAGCATATTTTACACCTCAGCTTGCCAGACAGGATGTGTTCTCCCTTCACAGCATTTTAAAATGTTATGCAGGCTCTGAATGCTGCTTCAGAAAGATATCCTACACCAGTTCCTATTTATTAACATCAGTTATCGACGAATGTTGGCAGTGATCAACTCTTGATGGGGAATTTTACAGTTCTTTCCCTCAGAAGGGGCATATTCAAATCCACAAAATTCTGTCTGAAACACACCTGTTAAATCATAATAGAAAGTAAGTATAACCAAAGAATCTTCAGTGGAGTAATGAATATTGGTACTGAAGTATAATAATGGTCTCATCTCATGCAAAGAGCACTGAAATATTTGCACTTGATTTTGATGGAAGTGTGATCAGCCTTTTATAATCGTAGAAAGTGGGCAAAGAGGAATTGCAAGGGGTCACATGGAGACAGCATATTTATCATAAGAAGAGTCTTGGAGTGGTGTATTTTAATTCACCATTTATTTTCTAAATATTGCCATGTTTGTTCTTAAAACACCAGGGATCTTTCGTTAGTTGCAGTGACATTCCTTGACCAGTTGGAGACTTGTACCAGGGCTTGTTTGTCACCTTGAACTCAGAAAAAGTAATTCTGTGTTTATTAATAAATCATTGTCTTCCTAAAATATATGAAAGAATAAGTGAGAGTTTCTCATTTTTTTTTCAGAAATCTGTAATATTAAATCCTGCTAAAAAAGCAAGCCATGCATTATCAGTCATGAACTGAATATGAATATTTTCTTAAATCTAGGATACAAGAGTGAAATAGATAGCACTGAAATACAAATATAAGAAACAAACTAGCTTGAGTCCTCAGGGCAGTAGGCCACAGGTGAGCTTCAAGAACAGTCCTTTTTTGTGGCCAAATGCCTCTGCTTGCAATCTGACCATTGCTATCAGCTGGGCTTCTGGCTGAAAAATTCCTCCTTCTGTGTATTTGGGGATTTTCTCTCAGGGGTGGGGAAAGGGTCACTTTGACAATAAACTGGTGCTTTTGCTGTCAAGTTGCTGATTCCAAAGGGCTGCCCTGGAAGAAAGGTGGCTTGTCACCTTTGTTTGAGACATTGCACATGGTACTCAGCAGTTTTGCCAAGGCTTTGTGGCACCAGGACCCTGCTGCTGTAGCACCAGCAAGGTTTTCTGAAGGTCAGGGCTGTCTCAGGGTTACTCTGTGAACCACGGGGTGAAGCAGCCCGGGAGGGATGGCGTGGAATGGTTGAAAGCAGGACTTGAGGGAGCTCCATATTTCATTAATGAGGGTCAATTGCCAGCACAAAACTCTTCCTTCCCTCTTTACTAAGCTCCTAATTTGCTGGGAGCCAGAGTAAATGAGATACTGTGCTTGCTCTGGCAGCAAGCTGTCACACACTGTTGGACTTGCACTGTACCTGAGTTTGCAAAGTGGATTGAAGTCTGACCTCTACTTCAGTTCCAAAAAATTACCTACTCAAATGACAAATGTTCTGCTGAGGGCAAGAAAAGCCAGTTGTTGGATTATTAAAATAACTGTTTTAACTAATGGAAGCAATTAGGAATTCAATTCAAAGTGGCTGGATAGAAAAGTTGGCATCATTTATGGCCTCAGCCTAGGATGTTTTTCTTCCCTTCTTATATAATATTCTCTCTGTCTTCCCATGTGCAGTCATTTGAAATAAGAAGTTAATTTATTCATTAATATCCTCACTCTCCAATTCACTATAGTTAGCCTTACATTTAAAGTCTGTGACCCTCTGGGGTGCTGGGCAGCTCTGGCTCCCATTGTCCTCATCTTGGCTTTGGAACCTGGAAGGGGGCTTTGGAGAGGACGTGGAACTGGGCCATACTCAGATGGTGTATTCAAGCAAGAACTTGATAGGACTGGGTGTCATCTAGCCCCACTTCCTTCTCTGCTCCCTACTTGCCAAATATAAATATGGGCAAATGAAACCCAAGTTTTCCTAAGTTTTAGCCTACACAAAAAAGTTCTACTGTTCCTGTTCACCATCATGGTGGGAAACAACCCCAGTTGTAAAATAGACCTTCCTCTTCGAAGCCTTGTAAAACTTACCCTGCTGGGTGAGGATTTTCTGCCTTTCAGTTCTCAAATGGTGGGTTAAGCTAAATAAGAAACAGAAAAAAAAAAGCCCACAAAAACAAACAAACAAACCAAGAAAATCTTCCTGTGAAACACAAGGTATTTTTGTAGAAAAAGAAATAATATTAGGATCTCATTATGACACTTTTTCTAAGGATCTTGCTCTTTTCTGGAGTACTCAGCAAGTCAATGCTGACTGCTTATATTTTTTTGTCTTTCAATGAGTCCTCTGTAGAATTCAAAGCCAGGTGTCTGAACACATAGTTACAGGTGTTCAAAGGAATTTAGGAGCATACATTAAGGTGCATTAAGTTGTAAACATTGGCAGGATCAAGATCCTCGTGCCTGACTGTGTAAAACAGCATCAGTTGCACAGACACAAGCCAGAGCAGTTACTTGTCATGAACCAGACACTCCCTTCTGCATTTGATACAGACCTTAACAACCTACTGGTCTCGTTTGCGTTCACCGCACACAAACCAGCCCAGACTAACAGCAAAATTAATCACAGTGGAGTGGAAAGTTGTTGAAAGACTTGCTGAAAGATTACAAATGCTTTCCAGTCCCATTCTGCACCTCTGCTGGGCCTTGCTCTCCCTTGCCTCCGGTGGTCTTCTGCCTGGCAAACTGGTGCCTTTCTGCCCAGAGAGCTATGGGAGATTTCTCTCTGTTCATTTCTTCTACCAATTGCTGCTGCCCCAGCTCCATTTGCCCATTCCTTCCTTCTCCCAATCTCTGCAAATTTCCTCTAAATCTCCAGCTCTCATGATGTTTTTGTCAATGTTTTAAGTGCTTGTGCCCAATGCAAATTCAGGGAGACGCACAAGGTCTTCACCCTGAGCTCCAACCGCTGCAGTGCACATCTCACAAAACGTGGTTGTGCTGCAACCTCCCCTATCACTACAAACAGACCAGGGCAGTAGCCTCCTCTGGATTGCCCAAACAGACTGCTTTGGACCTCTGCAATAGTATTATCTCCTTCTGCTTTATGATTTTAATGTTAAATTCTAAAATATAAGAAATTTGTGAGCTGCTCTATTCTAGATTTTCAGCATGTGTGAGTCAGTTATTGTACATTTATCCTGTAAAAAAAGCCTTGCATTTGACCTACATTTAATTTTCAGAAATGAGGAACATGGCTAAAAAAACTACTTCACTGTCCCCAAAATACTGAGCCACCTTGCAAATCATTATCATAGATAGAGGGAGGGATGTAGGAAGGAAAGGCCAGTGAAGGGAGAATCAGACCATCTGTCCCTCTTGGAAGAGATGTTTTCTTATTCTGGAAGCAATCTATAAAGCAAAGTATCCTGCAAGTAACTTGGAGGTCAGCTGGGTTTAAGAAAATATGCAAATACCCTAAGTTCACCCTAAGTTTTTCGACCTTTGGAACAAACAAATTGCAGAGAAGTGTTCGGCCAAGTCATTTTTGAAGTGTAGATGATTCCTATATTGGTTTTGCCTTTTTATACTCCTGTGAATTAGACTCGGCCATGCAAAGACACAGGATCTGCACTGTGACTCTGTAAGATTGTCTTTGAATGATGGAGAACACTGAGAAAATTGAGATGGAATTTTCTTGGGTGCAGAAATGGCATAGGGAATAACTGGAACAAGGCAATTGCCACAATTTCCTTGCAGTTAAGAGGTCAAAATGTAGCTGTCAGTACTGGTGTAAACAGCAGGGCATTTTGGCACAGAAATTGTCCAATTTCATATCACAGGCTCTTCGCCTCTATAGACTAAAGAGTTTTCTGCCCTGCAATACCATGGAGCCAGGGCAAAAGTGAATGTCCTTACAGAATGACCCAAGGCTGGACTAGTTCTCACGAACAGTTAATGAAGGCAATTACTGCTGAGGTTTTGTCACCCTTCCTGCTTTTTTTCTCACACTTCCCTTTCATCTGAGCCAACCAATGCTAGCTCAAGCCTCTTTTCAGGTGGTGAATTCACTCAAACTCTCTGAAGCCTTACCCTTGCTCAGCCAGCAGAAAGGAAATAACCAGCAAAGATTGCAAACCAACTGTGAGAAATAGTTTCTAAAGCAAATTCCCCTGAGGAGACAGAAAAAGAACCCTGTAGATTGTGAGCAGCCATCTTCTGACTCAAAATTATGAAAGTTCCTCTCAACAACTGTTAGAAATTCATGCAAAACTCTCACTGTAATAGGGCTGCAAGTGGTTAAGTAAATATGTGGATCGTTGTCCTTCACTGTTGTTCATCTCACACGCATAAATTAAGGACTTGATAGCAAAAGCCTATCATTACAAGCCAAAGGAAATAATGATAAAAACAATGTGTAAAGGACAGCAACATGAGTTGCAGCGAAATTCTGCTTACAGAGGACTAACTGATGCTCAATTTCCCAGTATTATCTTGTATTCACTTTACAGGAAACCTCTGAAGATTATAGTCTCTGCCACAGTTTTTGCTGCACCTGGAAGTGAGCTGTTTCCCTGCCATTTCACATCCTCTGAGGCAGGCAGCTGAGTCTGTGTTGCAAACATAGCCAGAGAATCTTGCTTCCAGTTAGTCATTGTTATTGGTAATTTAATGAGTGTCCCAATGCCTGTATTTGCATTAATCTGTCAGATGATCAGCTGGTACCACTGTAAAAGCCATCATACTGAATGACCTGCCTACCTGGGGACTGCAGGTTTGTGTGTTGTGTAGCCTCACATCACTGCCTGGGCCATTCCAGCAGCTTTTCCCCAAGCAAAACCCCCCAAGTTCTCCTCCGGGTTAACCACAGTGATGTGAGTGTTGGCCTGAACATTGCAGTACCATCGATGTACTTACAGCATTTCCCACTGTTCTGTGTTTATAGACTGCAAAAATACATTGTCCTATTAAAGCCTTTGTGCACTGCTGTCCTCTGTAAGTGCTTTGTGCTCTAAAACCTCACATGGCAGAGGGGTGGTTAACTGTGAGTGCGTACAGGTAGCAGTGAGAGATTAGAGAGGAAATCTCTGTAGCAACGTTTGGGGAGCGATCTAGAAGTGAGATGATCACAGAATGGTTGGGGTTGGAAGGGAATCTTGAAGATCATCTTGTTCCAACCCTCCTGTCATGGACAGGGACAACTTTCACTGGACCAGGTTGCTCAGAGTTCAGTCCACCCTTGCCTTGAACACTTCCAGGGATGGGGCAGCCGCAGATTCTCTGACAACTTGTCCCAGTGTCTTACCACCCTCACAGTAAAGAGTTTCTCCCTAATATCTAATCTAAACCTACTCTCTTTCAGTTTGAACCCATTCCCCCTTGTCCTGTCACTCCAGGCTCTTGTTAAGTGTCTTGCTCCATCTTTCTTGTCAGCTCACTTTAAGTACTGGAAGGCCACAATTAGGTCACCCCAAGCCTTCTCCTTTCCAGGCTGAACGATCCCAATTCTCCCAGCCTTTCCTTATAGCAGAGGTGCTCCATCCTCCTGATCATCCTGGTGGCCTCCTCTGGGCTCTCTCCAAGGTCCCTGTCCTTCCTGTGCTGGGTCTCCAGAGCTGGATGCAGCCCTGCAGGTGGGGTCTCACCTGAGCAGAGCAGAGGAGCAGAATCCCCTCCCTCCCCTGCTGCCCACGCTGCTGTTGATGCAGCCCAGGACATGGCTGACATGATGACAGACACTGTGTGAGTCTCAGCTTGTGAGACTGGGTAGAAAAAACCAGCATTCTCCCACTGTTCACGCTGCATAAAAAAAAAATCTCCTTTTCTCAGACTTAGTCAGAGGGTGATAGATACAGGCAACTGACTACTAGGAAAATTTACCAGGCACACTTGCATTTATGTAAGCAACAGAAACCAGCCCAGACCCAAGAAAATTATGAAAATCCTCATGTTACTTTCAAGTCATTTGCAAAGTCTAAGCTGTAACCCATAAAGATACCACTTCCTCTTTTGAAGTAACAGATGTTCCCTCCTTATTTAGGTAATGTCCACAGCTCTTTAATTTCTTTCAAGCTGCTGGGTCTTCCCCTACCAAAGGATGAAAACACTGTTCATTGCCAGCTAATGGGGACAGCTTTTGCATTTTGTAACTGCATAAGGAATGGTATCAGCCGAGAAAATACTGGCAGGGCAGGCTGGCAAACAGTTGCCTTACGTGCCAAGTAGGTATTTACTTCTGCTGAGGAAAGTGTCTATGGGAAAGTTTGCCCAAGCCTTTGCATACCTTGTAAATGTCACACAGGCTACAAAGGGAACCTCCCACCTCCTTTTCTTGTTCTCCACCCAACTCAAGAATGCTCTCATTTTTAAAAAGCCAATAGAAAAAATTTCTTGCTAATACAACTACCAAACGTTCTTCTCTTCCATCCATACCTGAAAAAGTATTTTATACGGTTGTCGATTCTCCCATTTACATCTTAAACTTTCTTCTGGCTGACTTCTAGCTGGTGCGACTCTCAGTACTGTGAGTGAAGTTTCTAAGTAGGGAAGTCCCTACCACTCACTTGTTTTGCTCCCAACAGTCAGCACCAACATGCTCAGCAGTGACCTTCCTCAGAGACTTCATCTCTGTCCTCGTCTTGAGACAGCTGCTGGGCTCAAATTCCTTTCTAGGACCACCGAATTTGAAGTGCCTAATATTATTTATTTGTATTCCTAGGACTCCCTGTGTCCATCCATTTCAGTTTTCTTTCCACAGTCAAACTGAATGGCTTTGAGACTGTAGTTGGGACTTCCTTTTATGTTTGAATAACATCCAGCATAGCTGGGCATTGTTCCAAACTTAGTGCTTCTGGATGATACAGTAATAATACTGTGAGAATAACCATACTACTGCTACTGCTATCATGGAGAACCAGAAACAGACATTTCAGTGGCTCCAGTTTGAGCAATGCTTAAGATTGGTTTCCGAACCAGGTTTATTTGTTTTTCCAAAGAAATGAGACAGGAGCTGAGGGAATTAACACGTTACTGAAAAAGGGAGGGATAAAGATCAGATTTTGTATATTCAGCTGCATTTCAGGGTTGGCTCTATGAGTTGGAGTGTGGAAAATACAAAGTAAATTGGAAAGCTCTATTCTTTCTTCAGTTTCTGTTTCAGCTGTTGGTGTTTTCCTGGCCCTTCACACTGCCTGTCTGCTTTGCTTTTCCCAGTTTGGCTTATAAAAGAGAAAGTATTTAGGAAATTGTACAGCCCCTTGACCAGCTGCAGTGGGTGAATGAAGGAAGTTGGCAATATGTAGCACCAATTTTGTATTTAATTCACTGACATCTCTTCAGTATCAATAGATATCATTACCCTTGTGGTCTAACACATAAATGCCAGTCCTGTGTCTCTTCTCAAGGGAAGGCATTTTAAAGAGTATTAAAAGTATGTCATATCTGTGGTTCAGCATGTGTACCAAAACTTGCTTTTATTGAGCCCAACAGGTAACACCAAAACAGCCCAAGTCAGAGGATGAGCAGTCGACCGTCACACCAGGCTCATGGCTGCAGCTGTGGCCCTGACTCCAGAATTCCCAGTGGAGAAGGAAGAAAAGCATCTGAGGGGTATCTGCCAGCTAGCTAAGACAGGCAGTTGGCAGTCTCGTGTTTCCTGGAGACTGTGACAACTTCACAGAAAATATGAGTTTCAAGAGGAATGGCACAACCGTAACTGCCCCTGGCTGTTGTGTAACAAATTTCTGTTGTTTGCTATAACTATGACTTCTACGCCTGCAGCCAGGGCATCTCCTCCTTGGCTGGCCCCACGCCAGCCACCCCAGCCCTCTGCTTGCCTGCTGTAGCTGTCCCTGGAACCAGCAGCAGCAGAGCTGCCTGTTCAGAGAGGTCTGGGTTTGCTTCATGTGGAGCAGCCCATAGAGACCAAACTGGAAAGCATGCATTTCCAGTTGTTACTCAAAGGGAGCCTGAACTTTGCACAGGCATACACGGCCCTAAGGCAACTGTGCAAGTTGCTTATTATGTCAAAGCAATGCTACAAAGAGATGAGCTTGGAAGATCTCAGCTCTGATCCCTAAGCCTCAGCTGATCCAGATATAAACCTTAAATTAAAGCTTCTCACTTCCTTCCTTTCTGAAGGCATCTCTTGCAATGTTTTGCCCTACAAAAAAATCATTCAAACTATCATTCAGAGGACCTGTAATGAGTACCATGAAATAGGCAACTATAATTTGCTCACATCATCAGCGACCACCCAGCTACAACTGTGCCTACTGTTTAAGATTAATTTCTTAAAACACTTAACTCAGGCACAAACACTACACAGCTATTACAGCATTCATCTGTGAGGTTCTTACAGAGTCATGAATATATTTCAGACTAATAAATGACCTCACTTGAAACCCTGCAGTAGATTCCTGTGAGATTTGGCCAGACCACTTTCAAGAGCTGCTGTAGAAGCCCACACAGCAAAAAAAAAAAAAGCCCCCAGAGTTATTGACTGAGGTTGGATAAAGTCATGACTTCTTGGAGCAGAGTCCTGTGAGCATCAGTAAAGGCAGCCACAGCCTTGCTGTTACCTCACCCTCTCACTTCTGCTGGCTAATATCTAAATGCTGAATTGTATTATCTCTGGTCAGGATATTTGTTTGTATGAACACTGCTGGAGTCCTTGTCTTGATATCTAGACACCGGTGAAGTGAAAATAAGAAACAAGAGATTAAGTTTTAAATGAACAAAGTTGTCTCTGTATGACTTGTTAGGGATATGGGTAAATAAAAAGGGATGAACATATTTATAAATATATGTATGTGTGTGTGTGTATGAAAGTTCCATAGAAAGATTATACTACTTTTTGTCAAATAAGGACTTAATTTTATTCATCTCCCTTCCCCCAGCCTTTAATTTTACCCAGCTGGTCATGAATAAACACTGAGCAATGGATGCCTCAAAAATTGCAGTAGAGCAGGAATGTTTAGTTTCTTCCTAAGGTGATTACACACGTGTGGATGTTTTGGAGTTAGGATGATAATGTTTCATACTCTAGGAGGTGCTGTTCAGAAATTATTTTAATTACATCCAATATAGGCCTATGAGGAGGAGAACCTGCTGACTAGAAAGAAGTTTGAAGGTGTTGCAGCTGAACCTGTTAAGTCCATCTCACCACCTTCCCCTCTGGATGAGGGATTTTAATGGCTTTGATTCTGAACTCTGTTGTCTCTATACTGTGAAACCTCATAAGCATAGATTAAAAACTCTATCATTAATTTACAAGTACAGTAAAACTGTAAAATGTAAAAATGTTAGTGTCACTACAAACTTACCTTTTCATCTCTTTTGCTTCAAGTACTTGTGTTCTGTGACCCCTGTAGCTCCTTTGCATAAAGGTAACTCTACGTGCCTGATACAAACCATAATAACCAGGGAGGTGTTTCTGTGACTCTTATTCCCCATTTCAAGCCACTTTAGGTCAGATGTGGGATGGGAGTTTCAGGGCTGTTTGCAGTTGTCACTCTAGCACGACTCTGTTCCTTTTTAGAAAACTTCTATGTAACAAATAAAGCTGCTGCCACATGTTTCCTGTGTCTGAAAACAGGTGCTGCGTGGAACATGGGAGCTAAAACCTCCAGTTCCTCAATGGTGACTTAGATTCATCGAAGTAGAAAAATCTCCCTCGGTGGCCATGTGGTGTTTGGCTTCAGCTTTATCTGAGGAGGGGGGAGAGGGAAACCATTCCAGAGACAACCAATATCCACAGACACTCACCTGGCATAGACCCAGCAGGCAGAGCAGCTCACAGGCAACACAATATAAACGTGACCGCACAGCTTTGCAGCCACTGCAAAGCTTTATTGGGTTTATTGCTACATTTACAGGATATCACCTCTGAGCTGATACTCCCTGAGAGACAAACTGGTACTGGCTTTGAGCTAGGAAGGTCCTGCAGCACATAGACAAAATTTCCTGGCTGATATTCTGATGGGGGTGTAGACTGGCGCTGTACTTGTATCACACCATGACTGTGCTAAAAAATCCCTCTCCAAATTAAATGGGAACAGAATGACCTGGTCAGACTGCACAGGAGGCAGCAAGGCACATCCCAATAATCAGGTAAGAATTGCTCATTACAGGAACTGCTCTCTGTCTGTCTCTATATGGCAGCCACTGTACTGATGCATACAGGCTACCAGGAGCTAATAGTCTCTTTTATGGTGTATTTAAAATACCAACGTGCTGACATTCACATCCAACTCCACGTTGCCTAGCTGTGAGCTGGGATTACAGTGGCTTCTCTGAGTGCTTTAGATTGCGTGAATCTCAGCTGAACACAGCAGACTTTGTACTGGTGGCACCGATAGAGTGTAATGGGATCACAGCCATCAGAAAGGTAACGAGTTACTGGCAGACACCCTGCAGGCAAGGACAAGGAAAGGAACAAATTTGCTCCCTTACCTTCACTTTCACACTTCTCTTTTTACATTAACACAACCTGCGTGGGAAGAACATCAGGTGTCTTTCATCATGAAATCCTGCATGGGAACACACAGGCCCCTGTACATGGGCTGTACCTTTATACAAACCCTTCTGCCTCTTAATAAGACCTCCATTGTTAACCATAACTCATACCCCTGATCGCCACAACACAGAAAATATGTATTGACAGAAAATACCAGTGAAATGTTGTGGGATTTCACAGTCTGCAATTCAGATTTATCCTTGAAATTAACCACTTGGAAAAGCAGATAATAATGTTCAGCATTTGGTAGGAGGGTTAAAAGTAGCTCCTTGTACCCACAGAGGATTGGGAAAAGAAAGACGGAAAACAAGTTAAGTTTACTAGGACATGATGCAGAATGAAAATACTTTTCCCAGAGTTTCATAATAATCTTTCTGTAGTAAAAAAGCTTTAACTTGAATCATCAAGACTTGCAGTAGGGGAAAGAGGTCTGAGTAGACCAGAGGTGTAAGAAATTAGGCCAAGCCTGGAGCAGGACTTCAACAAGATCTTGTTTTTAAAACACAGCTGCAATGTATTTCCCAAGTTCTCACTACTGTACACAAGTGAAGTAATATTTTTCTCAGTTACTTTTTATATTGATCAAGAACACAAAGGAAAAATACAACTAAGGCAAAACTTTATTTTTTTGGTAGAAATTAAAATGAAACAATCATATAATTAAGCAGTATTTTCTAGGGTTTTTCTGCAGGAGGACCTTCACCAAGCCTCATTAAACTGATAGTCTTACTCAGTGCATCTGGTTTTCAAGTAAAGCAAAAATACCAAATGAGATTACAAGTGCCTATGTGGAATATTTCTTCTGATCATTGCACCTCAACACCTATGACAGAGGCATGACAGCCACCTGTTTTTACTTACCCACTTCTTCAACCATATTGATCATACAAAACCTTTTTCCAGTTGCTACCCCACATATTTTTTTTACATTGCACAATCCCAAATATCATTGAAACGAATGTATTTATGTCCCTTCCACAATTTGGCTCTTGGATGCTGGAACATAATTCAGAAATTTCTGTCCTAACGCAAATAATGCTTAATTATTAATCTACATTTGAAGGTCAGTACAACAGACACAGCTTCACAAAACCATTTGCCTTTGGCAAATGCAGTATTACAGTATTAATTTTACTTGCACTTCAGTAAAAGCAGAATTTTATGTCTGCAAAGCAAGATATTTTGAACAGTATTTTAAACTACACATACACAGGGCTCCTTCTGTAGTGTCACACTAGCTATACGTATACAGAATTTAAACAGGAAAATATTCTTTAGCTTGCTCTTTGCACAGGACACTTGTTATACCCTAATAGTCAGTTATCTGAAAAACAGCCCAAACCAAACAAAAATCTGTAATAGTGCTTTAATATTCATTTCTTAAAATTCAAAACAGCCCTACAGCAGCTGTTAGGCAGTTACCAGTCTCTTTCAAAGACATACAGTACAAACAAAAAAATTCTACCCTTAAGCAGCATCTGAGAAAACAACTTAATGCAGCTGCCACTTAGTGGCAGCAATCATTTAGGCATTTTTGGTATTGATACATCTCTTTATCATATAATTTGTGCATTTATCAACAAAAATGTAGGCCCCAACCCAGCAAATACTTGCAGGTGTGCAAATGCTTTTCTTCCCCATGGAATATTTCAAGTTAAGACTCATCAGATGAGCAAAGTTAAGAACTTGCATAAATCTTTAAAGGAGGGGAATTCTTAGTGCTCAAAACTTGACTTTCATTTCACAGGACTAAGATCCAATTCTAGATTTAGAGAACATAGGAAAAACCCTTATAAAGAACAGATAGGTTACTTTGATAAATGCTTTCAAAGCTAACAAGAGCCTCTAGAAATGTGTGTGCCTTCCCACTGATCACTTTAGTCCTACTTGGACTATGGGTGCAGTCATATTGCCCTAGCTCCTGGCTACTGCATGAGGAATCAATAAAGTGCTTGTCACAAATTCTGTAATCATGGAATAAAATCAAATTTAAGTACCTTCAGAACGTTTTCAGATTTATAAATGATGAATTAAGGGCTGGTGTCAGATCCCCAGCATGTTTCCCTGAATTGCTAACAAATAGTGTGCTCTTCATCTGAAGACAAATTAGAATTCTGCAAGGACTGGGTATATTTCATCTCTGTCCCAGCAAAGTCCTCCTCTGCCTCCAGGGGAAAAGCTTACCTGGATTTAGTGTCCATGTAAACGTTCATGCTTGACCAAAAAGTGATGCTCATGCAACTTCACAAGCACCAGCATTCTAAGGGAGAGTTTGCTTTGTTAAATCAAGCATGGAGAACCAGTATTGTTTAGAGTATATCCACTCTGAATTGTGTTCATAATTTGTTACCAAAGGCACCATAGTCCTGAGAGGTCTTGCTTGCCCTTTGACATTCCCTTTGATGTCTTTTGTTCCTCTGGAATAAAATATCTTTGATATTAGCTTTGACATAAATTCTACTTATCTTTGTGGCACCTTCTCATTAACATACTTCTAAATATTTAAATTACTAAAACTTTCTCTATAGATAGATACATATATATATATATATTAAATTTCTTTTGCTAGCTTTCAGATAACTAATCTATGAGAACTGGCTTAGACTGTATGCTCTCTGTAGAGAACTTCTGTATGCTCCTCATACAGAAACAAATAATAGTTTGAAATACTTAGCCATATGTTAGGATGATTTCTTTTTTTAAAGGCTTCGGTGTTGCTTCTATTTCTATTCCAGTCAGCTACAGGATAATAGCAACAGCAAACACATTAACAATGCAGTTCATGGTTCGGTTTTCCCATCTCACTGTGCAGGTTCCTGGAAGAGATTATTACAAATTTAAAATAGAATTCCATTGTCTTTATTACGGTCACTTTATTGCAGTATAAATTATGCTAGATTAATATGAATATTTAAGTTGTAATTTAAGGGAAATAGTAGTATATCATCTTGGCTATAAAAAGACTAAATTCCTCAAAACATTTTCATTGATTTAAACATTTTTTGCTACCTAAAATAAACCAGTTAACATGAAAACACTATTTCAGTATCTTTCTTTAAAAGCTGAACTTGCAAAAATCCTTGAAATTCCCATACCGAAATTGGCATGATAATCAGACAAGAAATCAGAAAAGGGAATGGATCAAATATATTCCAGTGTTTTTACTTTCTGTTATTCTTCCTCTTCTGTAGTATCAATGCCTTACAAGTGAAGGAAACATGAAGATTAAACTGGTTTTGATACTTAATTTCATATTAGGATTTCTTTTTAAGCTTGGTTGATTTTTTGAAGCTCTCTGTTTTAAATTTAAACCTTGCACCCTCTTCTAAAAAGATCATTCTGAATCTGTGACAGACAACAAATTATTTTAATATTGTTTCCCTGTGATATTCTTAACCTGTTAAAAAATCTATTTAGAACTAATTTTGAAGCCATACAATGCATCCAAAGCCTGACTGACAGCTAAGCAGCTGAAACGCATACTGTAAGTCAAACTATTTCTATTTTTCACTAAGTTCTTTTCTTCTCCAAAGCAGCTGTCCCCTCACAGCAGGCAGATATGTTTAGGGCTACCCATGTGTATTTACTGGGAGCAAAGTTTTCTGCCCCTTCAGCAGAGAGGATTAAATGTTTTGACTCTTGTTTCAGAATGAAAGTCCTTTCTATTCCTGCTTCTCATAATTTACAAAGCAACTGCTCTTAATGCAGGTACTGAATGGTAACATTTCTGCTGGCATTTTAAAAAAGCACCTCATCCTGAAAATTACTGCTTCCACAGCCATTCCCAAAAATGTTCAATCCGACTACAACAAATTTTCTGGTTGGAAGGGAAAACTTACCATCAGTTGTGGTATCCCAGAAGCACGAGCTTGCTGTGTGGAGACCAGCTCCGCTCCTCTGCATCACTGCACAGGTAACTGCAAGGTACAGTCATAAAACCAGGGAATAAAGCAGAAGAGGTGAATCATTCAGCGTTTACAAACTCAAGCCTGTGTTACATTTGCAATAGGCTGGCACATGGCATTCAGCTAAGACAAAACTTTTTTTGACAACCCCTTTGGCCCCAGTATTTTCCTCAAGAACTAGTCACTCATTTCATGATTATTTTTACTCACATGAAGACAAGAGCTTCAACAAAATGCTGGCTAATAGGATTATGGTTTTTATCTTTTAAACTACTTAGATGTGGCTTCTGCCCCTCAGAATGGGATTGCAGGTGCCATCCTCACAGGTACAGCAGAAGTCACACTTGATGAGAGTTGTTTCCCAAAAATACTTGTTGATCCCTCTCTGAAACCACACTCCAGTGATGTGCAGCTTTTCTAGACTGACCTGCAATGGTCATAAAACCACTGTCACTGACAACCTGAGCCCAAGACATTCAAAACAGAACAGAGTGCAAACACTTGCTATTACATCAACACTCCACAAAAGGACCAAAGTGGGTTAAACTTTTTTATTTACCTTTTTCCTTCCACAGGTATACATATAAATATAATGGGACATGACTTTGCATACAGGGCTAAAGTCTTACAGATGTTTCTATTTATAGAGGCTTAATCCAACTGAAAATTTTATTTAAGATAGCAATTTTTTCCTGAACTGATACTAAAAGGTTGATATAATTGTCTTGTGGTTGCTTAACAATCAGGAAACCATGTAACATGTAATCTTCTGTGTTAAGTGTTGCCAGCATGCTCAGCCCAGGTAAAACTGCCACAGCTTTACCACAGGCATTACTAAAAATCTGTGTAACAGAAGAGTTCAGGTACCTGCTCTGTTTTGTTTATAGCATTACCCTGAACCTCTCAGCAATTATTTATTGTGACTGCCTGTGCTACAAAGACAGCTGCTTGTACTTACCAATGTACTTATAGGTTTTCCCAAGTTTCACCAGATGTGTCAGTGACTGTTCTACTATAGCAGCAGTCCATTGGTTGACTTTGTTGTGATTATAATCTGCTTTGCCTAAAACACTTTCTATGCACTAGAACAGAGTAAAAAAATAGTTACAGTAAACATACTTCAAAATGTTGAATTATAAAATGTTTAGCATAATCTGAGGGATTTTTTTTCTGGCAATTAGATTACTTTAAATCACTTGAGCTCATCGGTTCTCAGTTGCCGAATGGGGAGTAAAATGACCCTTCTTGGAAATTTATTTTCAGTATATATTTACCACAATATTACAGGTATAAAAATGAGGCTCTGACTAAACATTTCTTACAGAAAAGGCCTTAACCATATGCTTTGCATACCAAGTGAATGGATCTATTTACCAGTGAAATCCTAACACATCCCACTGTTTCTAATGCCTGTCTGCTCCAATTTGGCTTTCAGAAAGCTGAATGCTGAATTGCTGCTGCAATGGGGATGGCACTACTCAAATCAGTAATATCAGCTTGGGCTGGTCAACCTTGCAGAGCTTATAGGCAAGGCTTCAAAACTTTCAGAGATAGAGTGACAACAGTGAAATGCACATCCCTGGTTAAAAGATGGGGAAGATATGAGAGTTACCCAAGCGTTGCATCTTGCAGCACAAGAAACATCTGAACTGCTTGAAAATTAGATGTTCTCCCACAGCTACAGATTGGCCAACCCTTGCCTAAACTTAAAATGACTGAACAAAAATCCTTCTCTCAAACGGTAACACTTAAATTGCGTTCTCCTAAGAAATTCAGAACTATGTGCTGATGGATACTTCTTAAAGTTGAGGAATTCGCTTAAGAAACACACACCTGGAAAAGGTAAGGGAAATAAAACTGTGTTCTCCTCTGATTCAGTAAGATGTATCCCATGCACTAAACCCCCACTAACAGGCTGTGTAAGAGACCTGTGTCCCAGATTTTGAAAAACCCAATTAATTCTGACCACACTGTACAAAGCTGGCCAAAGGAGTCCGTGGAAACAAACAGTCACAAAACACAACAGAAGACAGAAGAGAGACAAGACCCCTCAGAGATTTTGGTCCTTCCAGAAATGTACTCAGTGCTGGAGCTCCTTGGCCCTGGTAAAGCTTCCAATCAGAGGCAGAAACACTTGGCTTTACTCCCAGTGTCTGGAGACTGTGTCACACCGTATTGGGCTTTACAAAGCAGGGACAGTTACATAAAGGGCTGAATTGTTGTTTATCTGACATCCAAGAGCTCGCTGTCGTGAACTGGAGCAGCTTCAAAAGTGCAGGTGGACCTGCAGAGCCCCTCTAGAAACTGCTGTCTCAAAACACTATTTCCCTGCAAAACCTGGGAGCAGCTGTGAGCCACAGGCTCCCCATTAATCATTTTCTAGTTACTAGGTGTTTAATTTAGACTATCAAGCTACTCACTTTCAGCCTGTTCTTTCTCTGTAAAAGATGTATTTTAAAAGCTAGAACAAGGAGCTCATAGGGTGCCACCTCCCACACGTGCCAAGGCTAACTTCCAAGTCTGATAACATTGGTCAAGGCCTTGTGCAGTCAACTTTTAAAAATCTCTAAGGATGGAGGCTCCACAAGCTCTCCGTGCAACCTCTCCAGTGATTAGCTTCTATCTAGCTGGATAAAGGGGTAAAAATAAATTGGAGAGAATTTCTCTTGCAGCTGTGACTGTCTCCCCGATTTTTTCTGCTGTAATGCAAATCTGGCTCTCCTCTCATCTAACTTCTCCTCTTAAGGTAGTTGAAGACTGCAATTAGATGAAGCTTAAAGCAGCTCCAAGTTAAACTCTGTCTTTATATAAATACTAATTCTATATAATTTTATTATTATCTGGGATGGTCAAGGAAAATAACTGCTTTCACTACCATGCAAGGCATGGTAAAGAATTTCTTTGAAATGCAGCTGTTAGTTAAAACCTACCTCCTTAACTATGTTGTGGGCTTCATCAGCATTGAAGATCATCTGCAACACAAGTTAATAATTATTATTGCTTCTGTCAGAAAAGTAAACAAATTATAGATTTACTCTAAAGAACACATAATGATTAGGCCTCATGTCTGGTTATCTGCATTGTAGTCTGTTAGTATAATTTTTAAATCTTACTTTTCTTCCCCAGCTCCATACATATGTTATTTAGTATTGCTTTTCTAGTGATGTTTGAGTGGGGCCAAAAAGCTCAGAACTCAGTGAACTTTGAAACAGGTTCACTTTACATTTTCTGTAAAGATTAAATTCCACCATATCTATGCTTGTCATTGGAATATTCTCCAGGAAAAATTAAATGACAAATCTTCTCCTCTGAGTCTTAATTTGTGTTTTTACTGGAGTCACAAATTTGTTAACCCACAGGTTACATCTTGCTTCCCGAGGGTAACACACGGTTTTCCAAACCTAATATCAAGAAGACTGCTTTGCACAGTCATTACCTTGCCCACATACCTTTCTCAAGCACCACAAAAGCTTGCAGGTTTTAATTCCTCCTGTTTTCTACTCCTCCCTGCTCATGGACACTTGGCTTGGCTCCCAAAGGAACCATGGCACACTCCTTTGTGCCACCCGCCTCTTCACAGCCATGAACTCCAAATACTCGGGCAGGGCAGAAACTCAAGGGCATTAACGTTTAAGTGGTTTGGGGTGTTAGTTTATTTTAAAATGAAAACTGGTGGCCAGAGCGCTGAAGCGGCGCCCGGGGAGGGATCAGCTGCTCCGCTCGGACTGGTAGGACCAGCCCGCGGCGCTGCCCGGGCCCGGCACTTGTTGGGATTTTGCCATGGAAAAGGATTTCCCAGGAAAAATGGCCGCGGTCTGACAGCCCCGCGGCAGTGCCCCGCGCCGCGGCTCCTTCCCGGAGGGAACATCCACCCCGCGGCCCCGGCCCGCTCCGGGCAGCGCCGCTCAGCCCCGGGCACAGCGCCGGGCGAGGCGGCGGCCCTACCTCATCGTTGTGGGGGTGAAACTCCTCCATGGCCCCGGCGCGGGCGGCGGCGGTTCCGGCAGCGGCGAGTCCTGCGCGGCTCCTCCTCCTCCGCCGGGCGGGCAGGGCCGGGCCGGGCCGGGCCGGGCCGGGCGGGATTCACGCCGGGGGCCGGACCCGCCCGCGCCGCGGGGCCGGGAGCGGCCCTGCCGAGCCGGGAAGGGAAGGGAAGGGAAGGGATAGGATAGGATGGAAAGGTCCCCAGCACAGCAAGGACAGGGACATGTTGGAGCGAGGCCAGAGGCGGCCACCAAGTTGATCAGAGGGATGGAGGAAAGGATGAGAGAATTGGGATTGTTCAGCCTGGAGAAGAGAAGGCTTTGGGGTGACCTAATTGCAGCCTTCCAATGCCTGAAGGGACCCCTTAGGAGAGATGGGGCAAGGCTATTTACGGAGCACGTAGTGACAGGACAAGGGGGAATGGGTTTAAACTGACAGAAAGTAGGTTTGGATTAGATATTAGGAAGAAATTCTTTACTGTGAGGCTGGTGGGGCACTGGCACAGGTTGCCCAGAGAAGCTGTGGCTGCCCCATCAATGGGAGTGTTCAAGGATGAGACTCCGAACAAGCTGGGCTAGTGGAAGGTGTCCCTGTCCATGACAGCGTGGTTGGAACGAGATGGTGTTTAATGTTCCTTCCAAAGCAAACCATTTTATGAGTCTGTGACTCTCTGAGCGAGTGCTTGGCCCCCGAACCCTCCGCCGGGCTCAAGGGATGGCGGGGCTGCCGCTCCTGCGGCTCTCGGCATTGCCGGACAGTCTGGCACAGGCACTGCGTGTGAGCACGGCCCCTCCAAAGAGCCGAGGATTTTCCTCTGTTGTGTTGTTGCTGTGGGGAAGCCCTTTGCTGGACATACAGAGCTCGCCCAGGAGCGGCTTTTCCAGAGGAGCCGTCAGACCCCTCTGCCTTCCTGTGTTCCCCCACTGCTTGCAACGAATTTGTGTCAATTATCCAACACAAAGTTACCTTTAGTTGCCAATAATGTTGCCACCAAAGGTACAAAATGGCTAATTTTAATTTCATTCTTTAAATTCTACTTCATGATAGAGAATTGATCCTGAGTTTTATTTCACTTAATACACACAGGGAGGCACACACATACATATAAATACATCGGATCTTTGCTATCTCTCTGGAGTTGCCTGGGAAACAGGAAAGGCACCCTGTACAAAACTGCAGAATTTTCAAAGGATGGGGTTTTTGTTGTTGTTTCTGTGTTTTTAAAATTATTACTATTATTTTTATTGGGAGGGGATCATGGAATCTTGTGTAGGTTTCTCTCCTGTGATTTCTCCTGCGTTTTCTCCTGATTTCTCCCGTACTTCCAAACCAGATTAAACACTATGGAGAAGACCAAGGTTTCTAGTTTCAATGTCAGTGGAATATGTTTGGACATACAGGCAGCTACTTTACAGAAGGGTTTCTTGTTCAGTACATTCATTGGAAAGACTGTGAAAAACATGAAAGTACAAGGGGAATAAAACTAAACATTTTTTATTGCCCTGCTCTGGAGATAGCTTTCATGTTTAGTATTAACTAACAGCCATGGAAGGAAAAAACTGAAGATGAAGACTAAACTTCTTCAAAAGCAGATCTTCATGAGCAAATGCAGAGGGATGTGGTCATAGGAAAACACATGAAAGAAAATCTCCTGCAGTATAAAGGGGTTTTTGTTTTTTTTCTGTGACTTCAGTATTTTCATGGGCTAAGCTAGGGATGAAATTGCATGCTGATTTTTAGAGAAATAAAAGCTATTGTTGTAGCAGTTGTTGAAAGCAATTGTTGTATATGCATTGACATACTGTAGACAAAGCTAACAGTGCTTAAATAACTTATCCTTGCATCCTGTGGATTTTTTTATCCTTTGTATCCTTCAGAGATCTCACATCTTTACATCTGTATCTTTGGATGCAGTATAGTATCAAACAAAAATAGTTCCTAGGCTGTTTTTCTGTTCTGTTTAGAAATATTCAAAGAAAGGTATTTTTTTTTAAATATCAGTAATAATTATGTCACTGAATCACATGGAAAATGGAGGGTTCCTGAATGACTGATGAATGTGTATGTGAGTGTGCATAGGTTCTGATGGAAAAAAATTACTTATCCTTCTTCTCCAGCTACCCTATGTATATAGGAGAATAGCAGGAGGTCGGAGGAAATGCTGAATCCATCTGGCTCAGCTCAATCCAGAGAGCCATTAAAAAAATGACAAAATGACAAAACTATATTCACCCAGGAAATGTTTACAAATAAACACTCAGCATCATCCATGAGCATCCAACAGAGATGTGTCAAGAATATATATCAAATAATCTGATTTTATTTTTTGGTAGGACAGTTGGTTTAATGGATGTAGAGGAAATGCAGAATAGGTGTGTTATTCTGTGGTAAATTTGGTTTTTTATGTTCTCCCACATAAGAATGCATAATCTGGGGGAAAACTAACCAATCATTCCTAATAAAGGTTTATAAAAGTAGGAGGAATAAATGTAAGAAGATGGATGGGTTTTTTGCTCTAAGGGTTAATTAGTATTAGTCACAATAACTTGAATAATGGAATTAAAAGAGTACTTGTAAAAGCTTGTTATTGACAGCATGTTGAAAGAAATTATAAGCACGCTGAATGACAGGATCAAAACTAAAAATACTGAATAATTTGGAGAAAACAACAAGAGATTTCATAAAAATTATGAAGTACAAGGACATCAACTGCACAACTACGAAATGGGGCTTAATTGTCTAGGCAGCAGTACTACAGAGAAAAATATGTAATTGCAACAAATAGGAACCTAAGTATGATGTTATAAATAGCTACATAAATTGAAGGATACCATAAAGGGCTTGGAAAGCAGTCATTTTGTTCTTCTTGGTGTTCATTAGGCATTGAATGTAACTCAGCCCAGTGTGATGGTGGGACAGACAGAAGAGTAATTCTTCCTGACAGCAGCACCAAAAGGAAGCTTAGAAAATGTGATTTGTGGAGGAACTGCATTTATTTTATCACCCTTGTCCAGATTTCTTTATAGATATCTTTGACTGCACAGTGATTTACTGGAAAAGGTGATTAACGAGCCGATATGTAATGGAAGGTAGGACCAGAAATAATGCCTTTAATTAGAACTCAGGGAGACTTATGTTAAATATTAAGAAAAAAATCAAAGGATAAGAATAATAAAGCACTGAAGCAGACCTGCTTTTGAAATCACCTCCTCCGTATCAATAACACACTGCTAACACCTGCCAAGCATCTAGTAGCCTTTAGAGAGGAGGAAATATTAAATAATGCTTGAGCTAATTTTAGACACAGATTTATTCAACTTTCACAACTATTGAGTGGTTATTTTCCTTCCTTTCCCAATAAAGTCGCTATTTTTATCTAATTTCAATAACTTAAATCACCATTATTTTTCCTGTTTTTTTTTCCTGAGAATGACTAATGCTCTTAGTGATTTCACAAGAACAATACTAAATCGTAACAAGAGGCCAGCACACTTCTTTTCAGGAGGAGTCACCTGATAACATTGCTTAATTCTTTATTACACTGCTGCAAATTGCAAACTGGAAAATGTAAATGGGTTGGCAGTATAATCAGTTCTGAGAACTGTGATAGAGAATGTGAAAAGTGCTGAAAGTGGTGGCTCAGAAATACAGCCCTAAATGTGAAAGGACTGTAGGCTTCCATCTTTTAAATGCAGAACAGGAGCTTTTAACAGGAAAGAGAGCAAACAGTGTGATTGAAATTACTTGTTGATTAAAAAGCAAATATTTTAAGAGGATTTGGTGCTCTGGAGAGGTGGCAGTCTGTGCAGGCTGTGCAGATCCTGCGCTGCCTGAGCACAGCCAGGAAAACTGTGAATACTAAAGTAGCTAAAATAGTCTGCCTCCTGCCTCGATTTGTCCTTTATGTTGTTGCAAACTTTTGAACCTCCACATCCACGTTAAACTGTGGAATACAAAATCAGTAGAATTCTGTTTAATTTTTCTGACTTAATTCCTGAGCGACACATGTCTGGATGCTGGAGGCAGGATCACAGTGTACTGCTCCCTTCCTACACACACACTGCTCGGTACCACAGGGATTGGAACCAGGGATCAGAGGGACTCTTGGGATAATCCGTGTGGGACCTCTTTTTCTAGCCAGATCCAGGATGCTTGACCCCAGCAGAAGTTTTAATTATTTGCTTTTGTGAGGTGTTTTTTTTTCCTTTATTTTTTTTTTCCCTGAGAATTGTTTTAGTGTTAGTGCAGTTACTTGCTAGAAGTTCTCTGAAGAGCTGAATGGCCACTAAACAATGGTTTAAAAAACCTCTTGGTTCTAACACAGCAAGTCAGAAGTATTATTGCTACACAACATGACTACTCAAACAGAAACCACTGAGCTGGAGGGGGAGCAGAGCACTGCCTCCTTCACCTCGTAAGTTTGAAACTTGCTTTAGCAGGAAGTGCACAGCGCAGTGTCTTCTCCTTGTGTCCAGAGCAGTGTCTTGTCCTTGTGTCCAGGAAACTGTACAAACATACTGGGATGTACAGTATGCACAAACACCTGGGATAAAAAGTGATCGATGTTTTAAATTTCTATTTCATGGGAAATGCTGACATTTCAGAACTTTGAGTTTCAGCGGAAATTTGAATGAAATGCTGTTTGTGGGAACTGCTCACCTGCTCACCAAAGGCAAGATGTTTGTTGTGGCTTTCATGACAGGACAAAATGAACCATGATAAAATCAACTTGCACCCTTTCACACTGCATGCACACATTGGAGCTAGAACCACCTGCCAGCAACAAGCAAATATGGCAATGAAGAAGAAAAAGTGTTTGGTGAAGGTAGGACAAGGCACTAACAAGATGTAGAAAGAAATTGTCAGAAGAACTTATTGCTGCTGTGCATGGCAGTGGTTAATCAGTGCAATGAACTACCTCAGGACAAGCTGTTACTTGTCCTTAAGGATGTTTTCAGGATTTTCATGTCCATATAAAGTTCCAGCATTTCCAAAATTAAAGCTGAGGAGGTAAAAAAGGGGGAAAGGATATGAAGAAGGGCTGTCCTGGGAACCAGCTCTTCATTGTTTACCTTGGCACCAAACAGAACAAAAGTTAGTGGTGTATCTAGTTATATACTTTCAGTTTTAAATATAAATATTAGTCTTAAAGAAAGAGGTAAAGTGTTTTAGGCTAGTTGCTAATACCAGTGGTGATCCTTGAGAACAGTTCTCCCCGTTGCTTTTAGGAAATAGGCAAACTCTTGCCTGCAGAGAGAATAACAGGCTTATGGCTTAACAGAGGCATCTGATTTCCCACTTTGTTTCCTTCTGTGCTGGCACAGAGGTCCCAAATAATGGCACAAACCTGCTGTACTGACTTTCCATGGCAATGTGCTGGCAGTGGCTGGGGGGCTGCAGGAGTGGGCTCTGTGAGAAGACACCAGGAGTGTCTCCACATCAGGCACAGCTGCTTCCAGCTTCTCAAAAATGGATCCAGCAGTGCCCAAGGCTGGGCCCATCCGCCAGGCTGCTGCCTCAGCCCAGCACAGGGCAGATCACAGCTCCCTCTGCACATCACAGCTGAGAGCAGCACTTTCCTCCAAGCAGCTGGATGTCAGCAGCGCTTTATTCAGTAATACTCAGCAATTAGAGACACAAAAAGGCAGCAGCATGGCGGGTATTACTTGAAGGCCTTTGAATATCAACTTTCTTAGAGCAGGAGAGGAAGATGCATTGTTTGTCATCTGCTCCACTTCAGTCGTTTTCCTCATTATGTGGTAAATACAGAACAGGGACAGCAGGAACAGCTCAGGAGCAGAATGATGGAGGAAAAGCCTAGCACATATGACAGGACTAGGAATTCTCCATCCTATAGCTTGGGTTTTTTTCTGAAAGTCACATCTTTGTTCCAGTAAGATAAATAAATGAGAATATATCTAACCAAAGCAAGGGACACTGCATTTAGGACATATTATTTGTTTTTACATCTATGATAAAGTATTATAGTGTATTAAAATTTTTGGAGCAATTATTGCTGTAACTTGGTATTCAGAAATTCAATATATAATCGTGTGTGTGAGTGAAAAAGCTTTTATTTCCCAAGTAGGTAAAATGAGTGCTATGGAACATATTTTACTTTTCCAAAGCCATTAGCAAGGCAATGTGCAAAGCAATTCAGTGGGAATTTCTAGTGATCAAAATTTTAAAATAAGGGCCTTAAAGCAAATAAATTCCATGAGTTTATACACCATTTTTTCAACCAGAAATTGGCTGATTTCAGCTGAGAGTGGCTCCAGATTTTTTGTTCAAAATGTATTGAATTACTTCCGCCTACAAATCAGACTTCACCACAGATGGTTCAGGAACAATGTGTGGTCTCTATGTTGAAATCTCAATTTATTTGGTTTATTTAAATACAAGGGTAACCTCACGAGTCAGAGATGCGGAAATAAGTCTTATTGAGGCTATACATATAAATATGAAGGCTCAGAAATTGGAATGATTTCTGAAACAATTGTTTTATTTGTCAAGATTTCTGTAAACAGTAATATGTCGTAAAGAAAATAACCTTCAGTGACCTTATTGTGCAAACACCAAAATGTACCAAGGCTGCCTATTCACATATTTGTAACTCTTCATTTACTTCTGGTAAATAATATTAGATAATATGCTAAAAGACATGGAATATGGTGTTGATTTAAATGTTATTCAAACAGTCATCATAATGCTGTTGTAAGATTATAAATTTTGAGAGCTTGTGCCCAAACACTCCCGCAACATGTGTGTTTGAGGATGACAGATTTCATGATGTATAAACATTTAAGTGAAAATATGGACTTTTTAAAAAGGTTTTGTTTAAAAACATCCAGTCTGTGGATTTTGTTATAGTGTGCTGGGCATAAAAACATCTTAATCTCGTTCTTTATCTCAGTCTTTTATAATTTAGAAATGCTTCAGTATTGGCATTAAAAGCAGGCAGACTGCTATCCCTTTCTGGAATGCAAGACCTTAATTGCATGAAAGTTAAATAAAACACGTGGCTCTTTACCATGGCCAGTGCACTTATCTTTTACAGTGTTTTTTGCTTTACTGAGGTGAAAATAACCATTGCAGGATGGAGATGCCCTTCTGACATTTTCTTGCTATAAGTGATACAAAATGCCATACCATTAGATGTTGAATTAAAAACTGGCAAGGATGTTACATGGATGTGCTTACAATTTGGTGATTTTTTTTCTTGTGGTTTTGGAAAAACCCCAAACACGTGTTATTTTTAAGGTGGAGTAAACACCACAAAAGAGCTGAGCTGATGGGAAGGCTCAGTGCCAACAGACAGAGTGGTCCAGCCCCCATTCCCTCCCCTGTGCTGCTCGGGAGGGAAGGAGGTAGAGAAATTAGGAATGAATTTAAGCCTGGGTAAAAGGGATAATTGACAGCAAGAGGTTTTTAAGATCTGGTTTAATTTCTCATTACCCTACCCTGATTTGGTTGGATATAAATTAATTTCCCCAATTAGAGCCTGTTTTGCATGTGACAGTAACTGGTGAGTGATCTCTCCCTGTTCTTATCTTGACCCATGAGCCTTTTGTTATATTTTCTATCCCTGTCCAGCTGAGGAGGGGAGTGACAGAGGCACTTTCATGGGTACCTAGCATCCCCTACAAGTGTTCAAGGCAACACATTTGGGCTGTGGTTATAAGCCACCTAAACCATGTTGAAGAAGCACTTGAATCAAGATCATAGAATCACAGAATTATAGAATGGTTTTGGTTGGGAGGGGACCTTGAAGACCATCCAGTTCCAACCCCCTGTTGGGGACAGAGACACCTTCACCTGGACCAGGTTGCTCAGAGCCCCTTCTGAGTTTACAGGTTTCCTTTTGGCACTAATCTCCTCATAAGAGTAGAACTGTGAACAAGTGCATGTAGCAAAGCATCATGCAAATGAAAGAAAAACAAATTAGAGACTTTTTCAAGTTATTGAGCTTTCTTAAGTGTGAAGCATTATTTTATAAAATAAATGGAAATACTTTTTGCTGTGCAGACGTAAGTTTGTCACCCTAGTTATTTTTCCAAACCCTGTTTTAAATGCAGAGCGCTCCATTCCTAAGCAGTGTTTCTTGTCAAGGACAAGCTGAATCAATTTATTTGAGCTAAAATGTCCTTTCAGTTTCTGACCAGAATGAGAGGCATTGGTGAATAAAGCCTGTTGATGGTGGTGTTAACAAATACGTTCACTTGCAGCAGGATAATTCCATAGAAAGGCAAATTTGAGGATCAAAGCGTTGGTACACTTTGTTAATCCAATGAAACCCTGCAGCTTTATAGACTCATTTTTTGGTTGGCTTATACCAAAGTATTGCGGGTGAGTCAGGATAATGTAAAGACATTGGTGAAGTATCTTGGCTTTAGAGTAGTTCAGTGGCAGCAAACAGATGAAGAGTTTTGCCTGAAACTCCCAAAATTTTTCCAATCTGTACATTATTGACAGGCTCTAAGAGTCTGTGTCTGCATTTTCAGCAAAGTAACTGTGGTCATCTTGTAGAGTTTTAGGGAGGTTTTATTAGAAGAAATGCCATAACTCCTCACAGGTCCAGCAAAAATGTTGAGGTTCAGTGTAAAATAAAATAATTAGGGAGCTAGGAGAAGACTGTTTCTCTTCATCCTCGATTGTGTGGAATTTTAGGGGTGTTCTGAGGTTTCTTATTCTGTATCTTCTAAAAAGTCCTAGATCTCATAAACTGACAATTAGTTAGAAGATAACCAACATTTAGGTACCTTGAACAGTATTCTTTATGAACCTTACAAATTTTATATATAGAAAATTATCATTAAATCATTATCATTATCATTAATGGTTTCATTAAACATTTCTGAAGTTTGTAGAGGCCATTAAAATTATTTGAAATACAACATTTGTGAAAACACAAGTATTTTACTGATTAATTTGCTAATTACTAAAATTGTAGCTAGCAAGTAAAATGGCAATTCTAAAAAAGTATTTTGGTACATTTAGGGTGAAATTACATGTTTGGGTCCCAGGCTATGCTTTGCAGGTGCATCATAAATGTTCAAGTTCTTTCAGTGGTTCCTTCTGTGTTGCCTGGAGAAATATTTTTCATCATGGAACACCAGGTACCTGGATATTAACTGAACCCTTATTTATACAGCACTTCATTCTGACTCACTTTGCACAGTTCTTGTACAAAGAATGGCATAGCTGACACCAAAATAATTGTCTAAATAAATAGTACACACTGTAGTAATGGGATTTGTAAGAGCATTCCCTTAGCTTGCATGAGTCCTTTCTAGGCAGTAATCCAAATATTGGCTTCATACAGCACAGTGAGGCACTAATTAGTGCCTTCTCTTAATCTTTTTCTTTTAAATGTACTAAAGAAAAACAGGAGAAAGTAAATAGATTCCTCATCTTATGATGTGATAAAGGGAAGTACAAATGTGTTGCTGTATTTGATTTCTCTGAATCTGCTTTTAATTTCTCCTTTAAAAGGAACAGGAGATGCTGTAATTACTCTGAAAAGCTTTTTGTAAATACTCACTTTTCTAAATCTTTTCAGTGGCTGAAACAGAAATGGCCTTGTCTCAGAAGAGCTAATGTCAACAGTTCTCCCTTTTTCATTTTTTAGTCTGTGACATGTAATTTTTCTGTTGGTGTAGTAACTAACATTAAGAAAAACCTTTGCAAAGTGTTGCCTTCTTGTACCAAGGCTTCATTCATCTTGTATAACATTTCCTGCATCTTGGTTTTGACAATGCTTATTTAGCATGGAGAGGAAGAGAAGGCTGAGGTGACAGTGAATTACTGGAACGAAGCTTGGAAAACGCAACTTTTCTCTTAGAGGGAAGCCTGGCTTTATAATAAGAAAACTTCTTTATGTCACGTAAGTAAAAACAGTGGGTCAAGTAAGCTCAGGGACAAGAACTCTGACTTGCAGCCCAATGCCATTGCTACAAAGACAAAATCCAAGTCCTAAGAAAAGCAGGCAGGTCTGGATCCCATGGCTGCTTGGTTGCACTGGTCTCATGAAGATTCCTGATGTACACTGAAAAAAAGATTGTTGAGGCTATGTCGAATTCCAATAAACCCTGCATGTCACACACTCACAGAACAGGAATTGTGAAGGAACAGTCTCAAATGAATTAAATGTATTTTTAAATAAAATTAACACAGCAGGCATAATAACATTGATTAAATTAAATTGGCTTTTTTCAAGAGGGAACTCTGAGTGAACTGATGAATGATTTGAAGAAACATGGTGCTATTGCTCCTGAAGCAGTTACTGTACTTCTTCTTAAAATGTTATCTTGCCTTTTTATTCATTAGTGCATCAAACCAGGCATTTTTTCCAAACATAAATTTGAAGTTCTTTTCCCCTTTAGCTGGAAGTGCAAAGAAACACATCAGTATCACAAGCCACATCAAAATTTTAACAGAGAGCCTTTTTACAGAAATATCAAAAAGTCCTTAATTTAAAATGCAGAACATACAAGATCTCAAACCACCACCAAAAAAAAAACCAAAACAAAAAAACCACAAAAACAAAAAAAAACCAAAAAAAACCAAAACCAAAACAAACAAACAAACAAAAAAACCCAAAAAACCACAAAAAAACCCAAAAACCCCAACCAACCAACCAAACAAACAAAAAAAAAAAACCCCACACCAAAAAAACCCAAAAAAACCCCCCAAAAAACCCCCCACCAAACCCAGCAAAACTACACAGAATTAGGACACTTTCATTGAAATAACTTAATAACTTCCTTAACTTTTTGACTGCTAGAAGGTACTTCTGACATCTCTATTTTTTATTAATACTTCCAGGAAGTGATAGGTCAACACCTTGAGCACAGAGTTGGAAAAAAGCACTCTCCTCTCTCCATGATGTCTGCAATGACACTTTTGGAAAACAGCCCAGGGAGTGCTCGACTGGACAATGAGAACTTGCATATCTCAGCTTTCTCAACAAAGGCTTTTCTTTTTCATTTTGATTTCAAATTCTGCTCCTAGCACATCTATTATCCAGAGAGAAATGTAAATAGTTATCCCAGAGCAGCTCTCACTGTTAAAAGCTATGGGTGTTTATTGAAAATCTCTTTTCTATTTCATGGCACGTGATCTCCTACTCAAAATCTTTAAGTTTAGAAAATTGCATCGATAGCCCATTTTTCTGATATTTACTGGTAGATTAGATTGAGGTGAAGAGAAATAAAAGCTTGCAGAGCACTCCAAGGAAGCAAACTAGGTTTTGTTCATTAATGTTATTGAACTGACCTCTGTGCAATTTGCACAAGTTCTTCATATTTGGGAGAATTTGTGGTTGTGTGAACCAAAATATCAATAAATAGTGAAGTTCCTTGGTTTCTGGTGCATGGAATTAGCAGTTCTGTATCCAGAGAAGAAAACTGACTGCAAAACTGCTGCCCCAGAGGACAAGAGAGCTGTCACAGCACTCTGGAAAAGAGCCACGAGCACTGCAATTCCTCCCTAGTAAAGCTGCAGTCTGGGACCATAGCTGGCTAATTCTTTACAGCGATGCAGGTGTCCCTGATGGAGGTGGGAGTCACCCCAGAAATAACAACAAGAACACTTTACCTTTGTTCTAAACAGGCCAGAGATTTCTGTAATCCTGATTTACAAACCCCTTGGTTCATGTGGTCTGTTATGGGTCACAAAGGGTCATTAATAAATATGGGCTGGTGTGGGCAGTGCTACCTGAATTACATGTGGCCTCCAGTTTCTATGAGTGGCTGCTTTCTGTCCCAGGAGAAACACAAAAGGTCTGTGATGTTTCTCAGAAATTCTCCTTGTACGTGGATATCTGTTTGGTAATGCTCTGCCTGAGCTCTTGATGTGCAAATAGCTGTCAGCCCTTCCTTTCACCAGCCCCACAGACAACATTTATAAGATGAAACTAAAATACCCCATGTAAATTTGGGCTGTTGTTTTAATACGTTAAATCAATTCACACATTACAGAATATATTCACTTGGGTAGTTTTTTTTGATAATGATTCACACTGTTATAGAGAGCAATGTGTTATTCTGGTAATTGCAGGCAGAGGATGTACCTGAGCATTTAATTTAGTATCTTTGCCTGAACCAGTCAAAAAACAATGTTGTGAATATAATATGTAGCAAACTCAAATTATCCTCCAAAGGTGGTGTATTTATATACTAGCCAAGTAAGTATTGTACCTCCCAATAATAAAATTTTTCCAATACATGCATTATTTGGAATAACACAAACCCAGCAATTTTTAAAAATAGTTTGAGGGTAATGAGTAACATCACATTGCTATTGTACATAAAAGGCAAATCTCGTGCTAAATTTTTTTATGGGAAAGCTGAGCAGGAGATTTTGGTTGTATGCATCAGTATTTTTTGAAAGTGATAAAATTTCCCAGCTGTTAAAAAGAAAGGCTCAAGTATTTTTCTGTGGCCTACCTCTGTTTATTACACCAACTTCAGAATAGTATTTTAACATGTAAGGAAGTGCATGTAAGTGCTAAATTAGTTTCCCTATCTTTCTTAGGTGCCTGCTGTGTGAGCTCGTCAGGTACCTGAGGGCGAATGAATCATTCAATTCAGCTGGGTGGATTGAGACGTAGTTTTTGTCACTTTTAAATTTTGGAATCTTTTTTAGTACCTGTAGCTGTTTGATAAATCCAGCTTACTTGAACCGTTGGAAGTGATGGTCATAAAGCTTAAGTGTTGCCTACAGGTGTAAGGAGGACAGCTATGACAAGTGCCCTTTATTATACTCTTAAATACAGTTTTACCTTTTGGACACTTCCATCACCCGGTGCAAATACAGCTATTATTTACTAAAGGTTGAAAAACCGTAAAACGGTACAATAAATACCGTTTTTTTCCCTTTCCTGAGAAATCATCGAATCCTCCCCTCAGCTGTCAGTTCCCCACCACTAAAGCCGCCCTGAAAACGAGGAGATGACACTAACGGGATCCGCATCCTTCCCAGCCCCGTCGGAAGGATGGAGTAACTTGACCTGGGTCCCCACTGTCCCCATGGGACTGCGTGGGACTGCGGCGGCACCTCGGGGCGGGCAGCGAAGGGGGAGCGGGAAGGGAGAGGAGAGAAAAGAAGAAGGAAGGAGAGGGGAGAAGGAGAAGAGGAGAGAAGGGAGGAGAGGAGCCGCTTCGCCGGCTGCTCCGCCCCGCTCCCGGCAGGTCGGGACGGCGGCCCCGCATCCCGGCCCGGCTCCCGGCCGGAGAGAGGCGCTGCGGGAGCGCGGCCGCGGGGCCGGATCGGCTGCGGGAGAGGTGCGGGGGGACGCGGAGGAGGCGGCTCCGCTCCCGGCGGGCACGGCGGGGCTGGAGCCACCCCCGGGAGCCCC
>WEKY01004249.1:621-18638 GCA_013390045.1 Picathartes gymnocephalus | reverse complement strand
CCCCGGGCTGCGGGAGGAGCGCGGTGGCGCGGGCGGGGAGCGGTGACAGGTTGGCTGTCGCACGGCTGCACCTGCGGAGTCGCTGCGAGCCCGCCCGTGCCCCGTCTGAGTGCGGGGCTGTCCGGGCTCGGTGCGGGCTGTGCGCTCGGTGCCCCGAGCCAGGAGCCGAGCCCGGCGGAGCGGGACTTCACCTGGCAGCCCCACCGGGCTGGCAGCAGCAGCTCTCGGCGGCGGCAGCGATGCTGCTGCTTGTACGTGATTTTCCTCTCCTGCCGAGGTTCCTGGTGAGTCCGTCATTCTTAATATCAACGGATTTGGGGGGTTGTTTTGGTTTTGTTCTGGTTTTTTTTTCCCTTTTCTTTATCCCGGGAGCAGGACCCGAGGAAGGAGCCTGCGGCACACTCCCGGTGGAGCCCCTCCCGCCGGCGCCCTGCCCGGAGCAGGGGCTGCGCTGGCCCCGCTGCCCCGGAGGAGATCGGGTGCTTTCGGTGTTAATAACCTGACAGGGGGTGCCGGCGTTTGCGGTTGGAGCTTTATTTTTTAACGCTTTCTACAATGTGTTACTGTGAAAAGCCAGGGTGGTGGATCTTGCCCGTCAGCGGTGCCGTCTGGGGCGGTTGTGCCGAGGGAGGGATGATGAAGAACGGGCGCGCAGTTGTTCTCTTTGCCACTGAGCAGGTGAGCGGCTCTGTGGCGCCCGGGTGAAGATCGGCTCTTGCCGTGTGCTGCCTAAATTTTTCTTCCCTGTTTTTGCTTTAAAAAGTATAGTTACTTATTCTTAAATACAAGAGTGTATAACTTTAATTTTATTTTGTGGCTATACAAAGAAAAGAAGAAATGATGGAGGCTGAGAACCACTTATATAGTTGGTTTTGATACTTGATAGCTACTGAATGCAGCTAACCATCACTCATTTCAGTGTTCCAATTGTGGAGTCACACCATGGGAACAGCCAGCGATTCTGCACCCCAGAGCAGGTGATTCTTGGAAAGCCTTTGCAGGGAAGAAAATTTAATGTGACTGTGAGGGAATTAAGCAAATGTGAGAAGACAGAGGAGCAGGTGGGACAATTACCTGTGAAGTGCACAAGTGTTACTGTTTTGCTGTATGCACCTCAGCTGAGAGCTTTGTTCAAGGTGCACCCCATTAGGCATTTTAAAGCCCCTTGTGGTAAACATACTTGGAGCATGCGTTGTTTTCAGTGGATCCAAAAGAAAGGAGTTGTTGGATCCTTGCCTAAAAAGCTTGAGGTGAGGATTGGCCTCTTTACTCAAGAAAGAAAGGGTTTAAGAACAGCCAGTGCTGGAAATTTGAAGTTGGACATCCTGAGACTAGACAGAGGGTGCGGTTTTTGAAAATAAAAACACTCATTAGACTAGTAAGTTCTTGGAGTTTTTCATCATTAAAAAACTAAACCAGGGATGTTTTTTCTAAAGGCAGGTTTATTTATAATAGGACTTAATACGGGGAAATCTTATGGGCTATATGTAGGGGAGGACAGAACAAGTGATCACAATGAACCCTTATTGCTTCAATTGGGTGTATAATCAGGAAAACTGCATCATCTCTGACAACACACTCCACACATTCTCTTTCCTTTGCTCCCCCAACCCCCTGGATGTAAAAGGGCTCAATAATATTGAGAGCAGCTCTGAAGAGAAGAACTTGAGCGTGTTGGTTGATAAGAAGCTCAGCATGACCTGGCCATATACCCTGGCATCCCAGAAAGCCACATGTGTCCTGGGCTCCATCAATGGCAGCATGGGCAGCAGGTCCAGGGAGGGGATTCTGCCTCTCTTCTCTGCTCTGGTGAGACCCCACCTGCAGTGCTGCACCCAGCTCTGGGGCCCCACACATGGGAAGGATGTGAACCTGCTGGAGCGAGTTCAGAGGAGACCACAGAGATAATCAGGGGGCTGGAGCACCTCTGATATGAGGACAGGCTGAGAGGGTTGGGGTTGTTCAGCCCCCAGAAGGCTCTGGGGGGACCTTGTAGCACTTCCCAGTACCTAGAAGGGGCTACAGGAAAGGAGGAGGGGGACTTTTGACAAGGATGTGTAGTGCTAGGATAAGGGGTAATGCCTTTAAGCCAAAAGAAGGTTGATTTAGATTGAATATTAGGAAGAAATTCTTCACTATAAGATTGGTGAGGTACTGGAGCGGGTTGCCAGAGAAACTGTGAATGACCCATTCCTGGAAGTGTTGAAGGCCATGTTGGGTGGGGATTTGAGTGACCTGGTCCAGAGGAAACTGCCTCTGCCCATGGCAGGAGGGATGGAACAGGATGAACTTTTATGTCCTTTTCAACCCAAGCCATTCTGTGTTTCTGTGATACCAATGGTTAGACTTTCACTATATGTTTTTCTGTGTATCTTTAATATAAATTATTCCCCAAGTGCAATTAGATCCAGAGGTCTCCATGTTTCTGTTTTCCATCTAAGTGATTATAGGGAAGTTCTGGAAGATGAGAGTTGCTATTGAGAGATCTGAATAAGGTTTGAGGAATGTGGTTGGTAAGGCTCAGGTGTGGGTACAATTCCCAGACAATATCAAAGTGTTTAAACAGCTGAAGTTATTTAATGTGTTAACATTTCTAAGCAGTCTTCAGCACTATGTTTACCCTTAAGAAATACTTCCTAGAATGTTCGACTTTTTTATATTTCATGGTAATTGAGATCTTAAGTTCTTTAGGGATGAAGAAATGCTTATTTATTCTATGTCCATTTTGGGTTGTAGCTGGTTTTTCTGTTGGTTTTGGTTTTTTTTTTTTTACAGTGGAAAGACAGTGGGCATGAAGGGTCTTATTAAACAATTTGCAGTGTGATTGTGCAGACACCCAGTTGTTTGCCTGTCTGCAAAACACGTTCTTATTACATAATGTTCTAAATCTCCTTATCAAGAGAGATAAATTTGATGTCTGATACTTAGTTACCATCTCTTAGTAAGACATTTGGTCTTGTGGGGTGGGGGGCGGAAGGGAATCTGTTTGCTGGAATGATGGCTGAAGACATCTGCAGTGCAGGACTGTGTTGTGACTGAGCACTGTTTCCCAGAGTTTTATTGCTGTTTGCCTTGCCTACATTTACTCTGCCTTCTAATCAAACTTTGTTCAGGGATGACACATTCGAGTGTTTGTAGTCCCAGAGCCTGGAAACGCAGCAAAGCAGAACAGGCAAGCACGGTGGGAAGAGTAGACCTTGAAGACCAGTGTGGATTTGGTTCCAAGGGTGGTAGGTGGGAGATATTTGTGGTAGGTAGAGGAAGCTCTTGTGTGTATTTCTTTGGATTTCACAGTAACTTTTCTCAACAGTTTTTCTTGAAGAAATACATAAACTCTTACATACAATATACAACAATGAAGCTTTCTGCATTCTTTCTGTTCCAAACACCCTGGTTCTTCTGTAAAAAAAAAAAAAAAAATTTAAAAAAAAATCTGCTTTAAGCTTGTGTCTTAGTCTGTCCTAAGTGCAACTGAGTGGCCCCATTTTGCAGGGCTTTCCATATGCTGGGGCACAGCTTCAGAACAGAATCAATTGCTTGAGAACTGAATTTGTCTGTTTTGTTTTATTTTTTCAGTCTTTCTCTGCCTGCACTGAAATTTCTCTATTCAATTACTCTAATGTGGACCTTTTTATTTTCTTCATAACTTTTCCCTGGGTATGCTTTTTGTATTGCTTAGAAACAGAAATGGAATCAGAAATGAAACAAAATTCCTTTGTGGTTTGAACTATATTCCACAAATGAGTATTAACTGGAAGCTTCTTAAATGAGCATTTTATTTATTTTGAAGAGAGTTGCTCTGCATCTTCACTTAAATGTATCTCTGGAATACTCCCATTACCTGGGACATCCCTCATTGTTGACATATTTTTTTGTGTGTGTGTGAGAGATTGCATTTCACCACAGCCTGTGCTTTTTAGGAGTGGTTGCATTCTGTGTGGGGATGACTTGTGATCTGCATGCAGCTGGACATAATCGTGTCTCTGCACTGGGCTTCCAGTGACTTTTGGATCACTCTGCCACCTTTCACCCTTACCAACTCTGCCTGGCAAGCTGAGTGAGTAGCAGCGCATACACAGATGGGAGGAAAACATGTTCACAGCATGAAGGTCTCCCAAGCTTTTATATCATTTATAAAATATATACCGAGATAGAGACAATGTAGGAATTGTGTACAGCACCAATATGTTTCCAGGTTTTGAGCAGGAGAGTGGAGATGTTTGGGTTTGGGGTTTTTTTATGTGTATGGTAAAAAAATTGCAGATGTTATCTGAATAATGTGGGAGCAAATATCCATGGCCGCGGGAACATTGTTTCCAAGGATTCTGCTATTGAATAGCTGGGAAAATGTGGTGTTTGAAAGCAAGCCATTTGTCACTCGGAGATGATATTTTTCGTTTGTAGTTACTGCATGACACAGCTGATGGCTTTTTGAGCAGTTGTGTGTGCTTTGAATCTGAGCTTGCCTCCTTGCTTCTACAGTCGTTGCAGAGCTCTAGAGAAGGTCAGTCTTGGGAAAAGTTCTGCTTATTATTGGTTCTAAAACCTCATTCATTTTCCTCAATCTTTGCACAAAATCCCTGCTGCCTGGTGAGTCAGGGAAGAGAAAAATGGGGGAAATAAGGATCCGAATTCCCATTCTGGCAATATTACACCTGCTTAAGAAAACAAATAGGCTAATAATGCCAAGATTATCAGGTGCTTATACATGCAAATTTGGAAGGCTACAGTTAAATAAATATTCAGTTAAATAAAGATATGGTCTAGGAATTAGCATCCAGTCACTGTAGGCATTAGTGCAGCAGTGGCACCAACAGCATCATGGAGTGTGTTAACACTGACAGCCAAGAACATGAGATTTTTCTGGGGAATGGAGAGTCCCAATCCTGTCTAAAGCAATGCAGAAGACTGAAATATGAGGAAAGTGAGTGTTCTTGAAGCCTGTAGGTTTGAAACATATTTGGGTTTTGCACTGAAGATTAATAGTAAAAAAAAAATGCAACACAACTGCCTGCAGGGAAATGTTGCATTGCAGGAGCCTCTTTCTCTAATAGTGTTTTCTAAACTAGCTGTTGTTTCTGTAACATTTTTCACAGTTGCCAACTATAAAACACTTCCTTGACTCTAGTTGTGCTCTGGAGTAGAAGTGCAAGTATATTTGTTTGTCTCTCAAGGACCATTTCTATCCCTTTTTTCTACAGAAGCATTTTAAACCTTTTAAATATTTAAAATTTCAGATGCTACAGTAGTGAAAATGTCTATTAACTGCTGGCATCTTTATCCAGACTAGAGCTCTCTTTATTGTTACTACCAAAGTGAAGTTTTGGAGAGGAAAAAATAATGTGTTTTTAATGGGAATGTAGTTCTTAACTCTGTCTAGCTTTGAAACCCCCACTGTCAGAACAATATGGATGAGTAGGAAGCAGTTAGGAGGAGAACAGCGATTAATGCACTGAAGAATAACGATTTATTAGGTAAGACTGAAAATGAATAAGGGAGAAGGCTGTACCTCCTTGGTATTTTGTCTCTGCTGGGGAATTACGGCAGCAAAGGAAGGTGGAGAAGTCTGAGTAACCTGTGCAAACACAAGTGTCACCTGGCTGCTGCTGGGGTAGGCAAGGAGTGCCCTGGAATAGGGTGGGAATTCTGTGTGCCACGGCGTGTTTGCAAACCCTGTGCTTCCATTAGGGAACTTTTGTCTGGCTTTGGCCTTCCTAGGTGCAGATGCAGAACCTGAATGGAGGCAAAACTAACTGTGCATTTTCCCAGTATCTGAACTGTCAGCATTGGGTACTAGAACTAGTATTCCATTGGATTTCCTATTTTTTTCCTGAACGTCTTTAGGCAGGGGTTTATTTTGGTTATGATTGTGAGAATTTTTAATGGAATTATTTAAATGGTATCATCCATGACAAAGTAGAAGTCCCTCTTGATCAAGTTTTTTTCTTACAAACTTGTTTTTGAGACAACCTCTGATTTGCAGGAATTTGTTGTTTCCTATGAAATCAGTTTAAACCATGACCTTGTCAGTGACATTTCACTTCTGTTGTGGAACACAGCAGAAACATATCAAAATGATTTGTGGTACACTGGTTTTGAAAGTGCACATTCTCAATTAAGTGTCTAAATAATTAATGTCATAATCCTTATATTTGAATTGAAATTATAAGCTCACTTCTGAATAATTGTGTGAAAACATTTTAATGTTAGTTTGCCACACAGTGTTTCCAAGTATGAAAAGGCTGTGTTTGGAAGTAAAAGCAATTAAGAATTCAGCTTCAGGCTTGGTGAAGACTTGGACCATTGGTATCTGCAGAAGTCCTCTCTCTGAGCAGGTGCAGTCTCTCTTCTGTCCCATTCCTGTGCCTGCTGAGATCATGAAGGTTCTGGATTTCAGTCACCGAACCTCTGCACTCATTCACATCTTGGTTTCTGATGGGATTGGTCTGACCCAGTTCTGTTACTAAAGACAGATTAATTTCATTACCTCCATTTTAAACACACTGCAGATTGATTCAGAGGCTCACTATCTCCAGTGGGCCACCTTACAATGCTTAGCAACATCACAAATAATGCTGGTTTTTGTCTAGCCTTCCTCCCTTTAATTGAAAAAGTAATGCCTAAACAGTGATAACCGTTTCTGAACTTTAAACCTGGGCAATACCATATTTGATTTGATACCAAAACCAGCCAATATAGCATGGATGATTGCAAGTTTCTTTGAGGTATGTCGATGTGTATCACTAGTACGTGAACAGCTGATCTCAGCTATGAAAACCCCATGAGTAATGAAAAATGTGGGAACTTGATTTGCTCAAGTGTGTTATGGGGGAATAGTTTATTGCACATGCTGAGTGTAGGACATGTTTTTTTGATTGCCCAAGGCTCAAAAAGCTAAAAGTAATCCAAGTCTGGTTTGATACTTTTGTCTTCTGACTCGATGAAATTCTACTAATGCTCCTTGGCAGTAGATCACACCTCATGTATAAACTTGCACTTTTTTCAAACTGAGTTTATTTTTGGCATTCTCAAAAATGCTCCTTTTGAACTTCTGGCTTTTATTGATGGGGAGGGAATGAGACCAGGTTGAAGGTTTTCTCTGTGATATTCAAGGAATTGAGGAATGGCAAGAGGGATGGAATAATGTATTATCACATGGCAGCCTCATGTAGGTAGGAATGTGACATTTTTGGTTTTGTTGATTTTTTTTTTTTTTTTAAATAGGTAATTGTAATGGCAACCAGTAACAAGACAGGTAATAAGCAGGAGGCCAGTGGCAATTAGAAATCTGTGTTGTGGTTTAGAAATAGTTTATTTGCTCCCAGTGGGTTTCTATTTAGTTTTGAAGGATCTTGTATACCTGATCAGTTCGTGGTTTGTTTTAAAAGCATAGACAGAAACCTTCTCTTTTGTAAGAGCATCTTAATATAGCAGTGGAAAATACCTCTAATATTGAAAGGTATTCCCTGAGGTTTGATTTTTTTTTTTTTTAATCAGTGACTACAGAGAGTGCAAAAAGAAAATTGGTCAACTGCACAGCAATCTGAAAATGAGAATCTTTCAATTGGTCAGTCACAAGACAAGCAAATGTTTTTGAATTAGCCAAATGTAATTTCCTTTTGTACTATAATATGAAATCCTTAAATTAAGGGACTATGTCCATATTCTTTGATTATTAATACATTACAACTTTTCTGTTGTTATTTAAGGGATTTCACAGCACTGATCCACTCAACTTATTACTGCTGCATCTCCAGTTGATACCCGATGGAAGTTGAGGATGTTGATTTCATAAATACAGGATAATTTTGGCTGTTTGTGCATTTTTTGCACTGCAGTATATAATCTTCAGCAGTAGAGGCTGACTTCTCCCACTGTGTTTTGAAACCCTGACATAAAATGACATGTAAATAGAGGGTCAGCACGATCATGGTAGTGTCATAATTAAATGTTTTGTGGTACTTGAGAGGTTTTGGATTCTCTAGAAATAAACAGAAATTATACAAATGATGGGTTTTGGATGAAAAGGTGATTATACCAGAGGAAGAGTATGCTTTAATGTGCTCAGGGGCTGTGCTGGTTTACTGCAGTTCCCTGCCTACCTGTGACCTTTTGGTTTTTCTCTAACAGCTGTAGTACAACCTTGTTTTAAAAGTAGTGAGTTTGAGGGAAATGAAAAATGGAGCTGGAGCCAACTGAACAATATAATGACAATTCATTTTTCTTCAGCAGAGCCGTATCAGTTTATTTTACCAGAGGAGCTGGATCCCTGTTGAAACTGGGCTTTGTTCTCATGGACAATTGTGTCTGGCACAATGGATGGGAGAAGTCCTTTTTGTGCCCTTCCAGACACAAATTTAAATGGATCATTGCCTCACACGTGGATGCTCAGTTATATGTGGGAATCTCTGCACATCTGGAAACCTGCTGGAGGTTGGGAGCAGACCTGGAGGCTGGTAGTTCTTAATCTTTAATGAAAACCGGAAACAGATTTGCATATTCATGGGGGCAGATTTTAATGTCAAAGCTGAAAATTAAATTAGGCTTTCCAAAGTTTGTGGTAGTTCTGCATTGGAAAAACATCTAAAATGGATTGGTTTGAGTAGGTTTTAGTCTAGAGTGAGTTTGGACTGAATGATTGTTGCAGTCACAATGGCTGAAACACGAAGAAAATAATAGCTTTGAGCTCTAGCAAAACCAGGTAGTTTTTCACAGGTCTAAGTACTTCACCCTTGGAGTCCCTTTTCCAACCCCTGGTACAATTGCTCTTCAATCTTTTATTCCTGTAGAGCACTAAAGACAGTGACTACTTTGCCAAAATACTGTTACACCTTCCCTACATGAAATAACTTTAATTATTTATGTGTCTGGAGGGTTCAAGTAGGGTGGGAGTGAGAGAAGCTGTGACAAAATGGAAAAAAAAAAGTGGAAAACAGCAAAATAGTATTTAAGGCTCACAACCATTAATTTTGATACATTACAATGTTGTTTCATGACCTGTACTAGTGCAGTTTTTCTTGCTCTCTGAGACCAAAGCATAAGACTATTCACATTATGCCAGAACATACAGAAGGAATTGAGCAAATACCAAGGAATACTTTCATTTTCCTCCCCACAATTCTCCATATATAAAAAATTAAGTGGAACTGGTGCCCCTGTGCTTCCTTAGTTAAATTTGTGTCTGGATTGTTGGAATTAATAGACCTGATCATCTAAAAATCAAAGCTAGCTTTCTAAATTCTGTGAAACCTCCCGAACTGGGTTGTTTCTGTACTGATGCCCCAGGATATTAGTCTTAGCTTTCAGTGCCTTGTTCTCTCAAGCTACAAGTTTAATTAACTTTTGCACCATTTATAGTATTGGTTTAGATGAGAAAGTCATCAAATGAATTATTTGTTTTGGTGTGTAGTGTTCCTTGTTCTAACTAAGCAAATAGTTTCAACTGTTCCAGGAGTCTGAATTTCTTTGTTTAAGGGTATGACTAAGAGGTTACAGAAGTCTGGAAAGAACCTCCCTTCTGTTAAGAGTGAGAACAAGAGAACAGATGGAATTAACTGTTTTGGATGCACTGTAACTGTCATAACCAGCAATTCTTATAGATCAGGTTGCCTTATACGTCTTGCACATAATCTATTTTTTCGTTTTGTATTTATTTTGTTTTGCACTTGCTGTTGTTTTTTGTTTATTTGTTTGGGGTTTTTTCCTTCACATTCTCCCAAAATTTCCCAAATTTGACCATTAGGAAATTTCTTTCTTCATGTACTTGATAGCTTTTGCAAGACTTTTTGAAATTGTATGAGTTATACCCTCCTCCACAAGCTTAAAATAAGGTTTTAACCAGACAAACTTTACCAGCATCTGTAAAAAAATATTCTCTGACAGAAAATGCTTCCTATCCTTTTAAGACTGAAGTCTCTGTCCCACAACTCATGTATGAATTTGTGAAAATGGAAATGGTGTACACCTATGACAAAGTACAGCAATGCGCTGGGTTTATTTCTGTGCTCTTTTCAGAATGTTCTTCTAGAATAAGTCCCTAAATGTCAGGGTGAGTATTGCAAAAAACCTCATTTTTGACAGGTGACATGGCAAAGTTATTAGGAAATTGACCTTTTATAATGGAAAAAAACCTGTTAGTTTTTAATGGAGAGGCTTCCTGGCGTACCTGATGTTGTACACCAAGCAGGAGAAGAGGGACCCTTTTTGCCACAGAAAATAAAAGGAGAATTTTAGCAATTTGATATCACATGTGCATTTTAGTAAAATGTCTGGTGTACCCATAATATCAGTGAACCTCATGGCCCTTGATGGGTTTTTCCTTGGCAGAATCTCTTGCAGCAGGAGATGGGGTTCTCCCTGTTCTGGCTGCAAGCAGAGACACAGAGAAGTGGAGAGGTTGGCTGTGGTTTACATGTGGTGGGTGGCAGTGGTTTCTTCTTCATACCAGCTTGCTGCTCCTCAGGAGGTTATCCCTTTCCATATTTTTGCAGGGGTTTAGGAGTTCCCATGAGCAGTGGTGAACTGATAATTTGCATGACAATATATCAGAGAACAAAAGCATTGATGAAACTTCCCAAGAATTTGGGGGTTTTATAATAACTTACATGAAAATTACTTGTATAGATAGAACCTTTATTTTAGAAATCTCTGTAATATATTACTGAGGAGGCATAATCCAATTGAAGAGTTGGAGAGAGCCAAGTAATACTAATCCTATCTTTAAATGCCTTTAAATGAATTGTAGTGAGTTTTGCCTGCTACTACAGCAGAAGTGAATACTTGAAAAGCCAATGAAAATTTCAGAGCTCAGTACAAAAAAAATGTCAGAGCAGGTAAATTGGTGCATGGATTTTGAGAAGAGTTTCATGGGATAATATCTACATAAGCACATATAAGATGAAATATTGTGTATTCCCCAGCATTCTGCTGAACCTCACAGTCTAAATCCTTCTTATCCAGTTCTGTGGCAGCAGGAAAATTAGCAGTCCGAGTAATCTGTGTCAAAGTGGTCAGGTAATCTTCCTTCTGCAGGCTGGAGCGAATGTTCCAGTATATAAAAGCATCCATACACTTCATTTTCTATCATATCTTCCCTTTGTCTCCAGAGCAGGTCATGAGTAATCTTCTTGTCAACTGGTTTGTTACAGCAATAAGGCCTGCACTTGCTACATCTAGGAGCAATGAATTCATTTATTAAACCAATTTCAGTCCACACCTAGAGACCTGGAAATCGAATTGTGCCTCTCCTTTTGCCTTTGTGGGGAGGACGTCCCTGTTCCCAAACATTTAAACTGTGTATAAATAATTAGGCTGGGTTTTGTTTGTTTGTTTTGGGTTTTTTTAGTTTGTTTTTTTTTTTAATTTAAACAATATTTTTGAGTATTCTGGCTTTCTCACTTCACAAACAATTGAGAAGAGCATCCCACATGTGAAATCATCTCCCATACAGCTCCTCAGTGATTAGACAGAGACAGCCTCTCCTTTATCTGCCAAGAATACCAGGAAGATTCTAGTCTGGCAAATCAGATTTTGTTCATGTGTGGGCAAGGTACCCTTGGCCCACACCATCTCCAAACCTCTTGTTTCTCTTCCTCTGATGTGCAGGTTTGTACCCCTTGCTGTGTCATGGGAACACCTCTGCCCTGAGCTGTGGGATGGGTGCTTCCCATGCACTTTGGGTTGTTTGGAAGGGTTGGATCTGCACAGGGACACTGCCCCTAGGGCTGGGCTCCCTGGTTGGCTACAGGGAAGAAATGCTGAGCAGCTCAGTAGATTTTATCCTCCGCTGTCATCCAGATGTGGGATGAGCTGACCAGCTGTGTTTATCACAGCTGGGGAAAAGCACTTGGGTTGCTGTGAGGGAGACTGAACAATAAAGGAGCTTAAGGTGGAAGTTGAGTGAATCTCATCTATGAGATTTGACAGCTCTGCATCTCTGATGGTAAAATTCTTCTTGAGACAGGAAAAATTGAATGATGAGAAACGAAGTCATTACTACAGTGTGTCTATTTATTAGTTTGTCAAATCTATTGAGTAACATAAGCAAAGCATATCAAAATTAATCATGTCTTGGTTGAAAAATTCAATGATCTAAAGATTGATCCCTTCTGTAGAAAAGCACATTTCAACCTGCAAACTTTTACCCCCAGTTTGCACCAAAAAAAAAACCTGCTCAAGCTCTAATTTAATTCAAGGAAAGCTTAAAATTGTGTTGCTGTTGTTAATGGAGGGGTGTTCCCTGCTTGAACACCGCAGGTTTCCTTATGGCAGGAGACCTTGCTGAGGATGTTGTGTGCAAACAGCTCAGCATCCTGTGCTCTCGCTGTGAGTGTCTGAGCTCATCCTGTGTTTGACCTGTGGGCTGGCACAGCTGCACTGCAGAGCTGTGCCATCAAACAGGCTGCTCAACAATGCTGAGTTCAACCAGAAAGTTCTTCCTTCTGCCATTCTCTCTTGTAATGTACTGTGCTTTTCTCTTGAAGAAAATATTCAGTAATGCCACAGGTAGTTTATTTATAAGTTTAAGAAATGGAGTGGAGGGAGAAGGGCTGAGGTTCTGAATACATTTGTTAAAATGTGGCTTGGACTTTCTTGGACTCGTTATTTAAGAGGAGAAATACCTGCCCTTTCTAAGGGTGATCTAATGTATTAATTCAGAAAAATCCTGCAGATTTCTCAGGAAGAAAATGTTGTCTTCAGATATTATTTTCAACAACTATTTAAGGCTGAATTACCCCTACAGAGAGGTTGCAGGTTGATAAAGGGATGAGGTTAGCCTCTGTTCTTTTGGGATTGGTCTGTAGGTTTTTGGGTTAAATTTGAAGCAGTTGAGAAGCTGCAGTGATTTGTTTCCAATCACAGTCCCCTCACACTGGAGGAGGATATTTTATTCCTTCAACCTGCTTTTAGTAGCCTGAGGCATGTTCTTTACAAGGCCGTGCTTCTCATTCAATAAATGGTGTGTGGCAGAGACAAAGCTATGTTAGTCATGTTTAGCTTGTTATATTTTCAGCGTTAGAGCAGCAGCTTGTCTTGTAGGCTTTACCTGGATTTTACTCTTTCTTCTTGTGCATTATACAGCCCTAAAAACATTCTCTCTAACTTCAACTTTTTCGGTTTTTGTTTCATTTTTTGCATCTGTTTAAAATCTTATATGAGAAAAAGCTTATAGAGATATGTATCCCATAGTATCTTCTAAGAAGATGCTGTCTCACAGCTGGAAAGGACATTTAGCTTCCATGACAGACTTTCTCAGCATCCCTTGCTATCCTTCTGTGTGGAAATTATTAGCTTTAGTATAGTGCTGATGCTCTTAAAAGAATGTTGCAGAGAAGAGTTTCAGTTTCCAGTTGATTTTAAATGCTCTGTTGCATAGGAATATGAAAAGATAATCTTGTTACTTGTAACTGGTTTTCCAGTTTATCAGTTTTCCTGTGTCACTATTGCTTTTTATTAAACACAGTAATTGCTCTACAGTTCTGCACTGATGTACATCCATAAAAAATATGTAATAGGTAAATATGGGGGGTTCCTCCCTTAAAAAAGCATGTTTTGTGGCTTTTTGGAGGGAGAGGTATTTGAAAGGGAGGAAGAGGATGAGTGAAGGATTTCTGTTCCCTGTAACAAGGTGAAGAATTTCGTACTTCAGGGCCTGACACTCAAACTGCTGTGTGTCCGTGAGTTTATTGAAAATAAGATAGGATTATGGATACACAATATACTTGAAAAATCAGGCTGTCTGTAACTGGAGTGTCCACATATCAAGATATTTTGATTACGAAAGTGTTTCTCTTCCTGTCCTGCCATTAACTTATAGGATTTTTGTTTTCGAACTAAAAATTAATATATCAAGATTGTTATGTATAGATCAGTGTTTGTAAGGCACTTGGATGCATATGGAGAAGTATGATATAAAAGCTCAAGTCTTCTATTAATGCTGTATTCTGGAGGGAGAAAATGAATCACTAATGGCTATGTGCTGAATGGTGGAACTTGGAAGAAATTTTGGGCCGCTGCCTTGCCATTATCTTTCCTGATTGTTGAATGGAACAGAGATCCTGAGGAAAACAATATTTGTGGTTGTGCATTTTTAAAACCATTTCATATTGCCAAGTGAACTGAATAAAAATTGACACATTTGTAAGGTGTTGAACAGTTGAAAGTCTGTTATAGTACAAAAAGTGGTACCTAAGACCTTGTGACTTAGAGGTTTTGTTTTGTGTCCTGAAGAATTCTAGGAATACCATTTACAATAGAGCAACAATTGCTTAGGGGGATTGTACACACACACAGAAACTTAATAGCTGACAGCTGGAATATTACTGATACTCACAAGTGGTAAAAATAGGAGTTACTGTACAATATTCACTTAGGATGATCAGAAAGTGTTTTTGTTAAGATGTCTTTTTTGTTTGTGTTTGTCTACTCTGGTTTCTGGAAACATTCTTTTAGGGGCTTTAAATTAAAGAGGAAAAGTGTATTTGAGCTTGCTGGTTTGCAGTAATCATAAAGGAAATAGTAAAGGTGTAAATGGAGGAAAAACCATGGGTTTTTTAAAACTGGGGAGGCTTATCCTTCTGTCATAAAATAACAGATTCCTAGTCCTGACAGGTTCTTCCCCCTCAGTCTCTGAGGGGACCCAAATGGTTGTCTGTCCCCAAAAGGCTGCCTGTAGGAACACAGGGCAGTATTCACTGGGGAGTGGTGTTCCAAAACCAACAGACTGGAAAGATCAATTGATTTATTATGGAATAAATCACCAAAAAATCAGTCATTTTCTCTTCCTTAGCCATCTCAACTTATCATGTGAGGAGGCATTTTTTTCCAGAGTACCTTGGAGTATAAGATAATCTGCCCCTGACAAGGTGCATTTATGAATCCTTTTGAGAGGAATCCCTGCTAGGCTGAAAGCATGAGCTCTGAGGAACAGCAAGATGATACACTGATTGGTGTGGGGAAAAATAACAAAACCTAACCCAAACCTGTGCTCTGAGTGAGTCAGTGATTGAATAGATAAATCTTATTAACCTTTCAATAGTCCCAAGCTAAAACTGTCCTTATCACTCCTATGTACCCCCTGAGGGCATCTATTAAAATATAGCTGCTGCACATGATATGTAAGGAGAAATTCTCAGCTGTGGAACATGGGTATCTAGCATTGGATCACTGGAAAAAGTGTAGCTCTATTCACAAAAAAATCATTAACCAGGATTCCATAAATACATCCTTGGCTCTTAAGACCTGTACTGGTAAATAAGGAAGTTGGCTTTACAGTCAGCTTGTGATGGGGTGACTGCTGTGGGGTAGCAAGAGGCAGCACCAGTGGCAAGAGACACCACTATTAGCAGCTCCTGACTGTCCCTGCCATCTTGGAGATGTTCTCTCCAGGTGAGGACATGGGGCCACCATCCCTTCTGTGCTGGCAGACTTCGGTTGCCTTCTCTCTGCACACTGGCCATCTCAGAGATGACTTGTGCTGTTCTGCAAGATTTTTCATAGATTATCTACTGGAAGTGTGCATCCACCGTGCTTTCTGTCTCAAACCCTGACCACTGAGTAGTTTGACCCCCATATAATGATAAATTTTGGTATAATTTCAAGTGGCATAAACTGTCTGTATTGCAAATGCAAAGAAAAGGCTGAAACACTTATTATGCAGATAGCTGCAGTAAATCTTGACCAAAAGGAGGCAGAAAGATGCTGCAGAAAGGTCAAGATGATTAATGCATGCAGCTCTGTGCAGTCTTTCTCCTGAATAATTTCTCTTTTCCCATTTCACCTAGAAGCTGGTGTCCCAGTAGCAATTTATCTGTACCCAGCTGCTGTTCTTCTGGAAATTTGGACAAGTAGCCCTAGGAGGGGCAGACAGTCTGGAAATTCTCTTCCAGGTTCTTGAACTCTTTTGCTTCTGGTGCCACCAGAATTACCCATCTAGCTGGAAAGAGGGAGATGTGTATGGTACCATAACAAAAGGAACCTGTAGCGAAGAGATATGATTAAGGGTATTCTGTGCTGGAGTAGGAGCTGCTGCTTGAGAGTTTCTGTGTCTTCCTGCTGTTTGTACAACACCCATTACTATTATATCATGGAATTGCCTCCGAGGATCACAACCAGAAGGGTAGATAAGAAATCTTGTGATCCTTTTCTTATAGTTACCAAAAATTATCATAGTATAGTGTATCTTAGATGTCATCTGTTTGAAAAATTCAGATTGCTGACAAAGTCTGGTTGAGGCCTCAGGTCTCACAAGGTATTTCTGCAATGGACATCTGGTATCTTCTGTCATGTTCTATAAAGTAATCTTTAGCAGTTGCACCAGTTCCTTCTGGTTTGGAGCACTTCCCACACAGTGATCCCTTGTGCAGCTTTGAACTTCACTTCTCCAGCTCTGTCCCCAGCTGCTGCTCAGTGACCACTGTTGGGGACTGTGCTGCCAAAGAGCTGTGGTTGTTTTCTGTGCAAAGTTGACAGAAGCCAGACAGTCTGTTCAGCACTAGCAGCTTCAGCTGCACGCCCTTGCCTCTGGAGACATCCATCTGAGGCACCGGATGGGCTGCACTGCAAGGGCAGAGCTTTAAAATGGCAGTGAAAGCCATCCCAGATGTTCCTCTGGTTTGATTAACAGTATTTTCAGGGGAATCTGTCACTCCTCTTTGTCATACAGTGAGTGAAAAAGGATGCTGATCCTGTGCTCGCTGCTGGCACACAGTCCTTGCAGGCTTTTGCTGAAAGGGTTCCTTGGATTCATTGGGGTCCTAAGGAGATCCAACAGCAGAGTCCAGCTCCTTTCTCACTGATCTAACTCTGCTCCTCGGTCATAAACAACACATGGTTGCTCCCCACAGACCATCTCGTCTTTCTTTGAGCTGTTCTGGATAGACATTATGTTACAAATCTCACCTTGGGAAGCAGAGAGACGACTCCACATATTCCACTACCTCCTCTGCTAGGCTGAAAGGGGTCCTCAGGGCTCTGATTGCTGATGCACAACCCAGACTTCAGACAGACAGCAGCGTAACCTGTGAGAATGCATTTTATGCATAGATTGGTTTTTTTTTTTCCCCTGCATGCCACAAGAATTTTGGAAATTTATATTCTTCTATATGCAAACTTTCAAACCACATTCATTTTCAAGCAGATACTCTGGAGCAACTGATGTATTTCATGGAAAATTTAACAGACCTGTTAGCTTTATTTGCTGTTTGTAGAGAAAAACATTGTAGCAGTGTATTTAATGGAAAACAAAACAAGGCAGCACTCCAAGCTCATCCCACTCTCTGATTAAGATGTTTATATCTTCTGGTAGGTTTCTGGACAATGTTCTTGTGAGCAGCCCATTTTATGCTGGAAATGAGAAGTAGGACACGTTTGCTCACAGGTTTAGCATGCCTGGGTTTGAGGCAGTCCTGCTTCATCCTCGTCACAGTCAGTGGAGAGAAATGGATGCTACCAGACAAGAGCTCCTCTGACCTTTTTGAAATGTTCTTATGAAGATGAGGTGAGTCATGCCCTGGAAATGCCTCTTTCTCTCTGTTGCTTATAGAGAGGGAATGGAATGATTAGGTCAGAAGAAATAAGAGAAATCACAGAATAGAGTCATGGTTTGAATTAGAAGGGACCTTTAAAGATTACCTAATCTAAAATCCACAAACCATCCTGATCTCCACCCCTACCTTGTACAGGTGAATCTCCTAAAGAGTTTTCACACCTCTATAGAGGGAAGACATATAATGTATGATTAGATACCTTTGGTATGCATGGAGATCAAACTTAGTTCTTTTCATTAAAATGCAAATCCACTTGCTTTGTTAAATCAAAGAGAAAGTCATTACCAAGAATAGTGGAAAATGAGTGTTATTTCACCACATTGTTGTGGCAGAAAGGCAAACGAGCACTTGGCATCAAACAGGCTGAAATAATGGAGGACTGGGTTTCTCATCTACAGACACACAGCACATGCACTTTTCCTTGTTCAAAGCACTCACACCAGGTCTGTGTTCCCTTCTGCTCAAGCTCAG
>WEKY01004245.1:23838-109619 GCA_013390045.1 Picathartes gymnocephalus | reverse complement strand
ATAAACTATTAGTTGATTAAAACTGATCAGTTAATGAATAATTAATACTTGGGTGGATGTGATTACTTACTAAATAATTTTTAACTGACTAATGATTAATGGTGATTATTATTATTGATTGTAATTATAAATTCCACTTCTAGTGTGTCTGCAGTAAAATTATTTATCCCTTTCCCTAAGCATCCATCCCCACAGCATCTCATGTCCATATCAATCAAATTACAGGGAAATGAGCTCCTTGTTCTCCTTAAGAATGTATCTAAGTGACTTTACAACTGTTGGGTAAATGGATGGAGCCTTTGGTTTGTCTGTAATATCCATTTGGATACAGTCTCTGTAATTTCTGTGGATTTTTTTACTAACTCTATGCCAACAGGACATGATTCTGCTGTTGAGATAATGTGCTTGTAATAATCTAAAATGCTACTTTAGAACAGGATGTGTGGAAATGCCCATTATGTTATGCATTTAGTTTGCTATTCAAGGAAAAAAAAAGGCAGTTCAACACTGTATGAAATGACAGCTATTAAGAGGGTAACAGATGAGACAGTAAAATGAAGCTTGTGGAATTTTTTCAGGAAAATTCTACAGACTGAGTCGTTCATCATAAAACAGAATTGAAGTAATAAGGTGTAACCTTAGAGTTTTGAACTCAGCTGCTGTTATGCAAGGACAATGTGAAATTTAAGAAGGGAAAAAAATCTATTTTAGGAATTTGGATTAGACTCTTTTGAAATAAGCCTACAAACTAGATGTTTTAGAGTCAATACGGCTGGATCCCAAGAAAATACAAAAATGGCAAGAGAACCTTCAACAGCAAGTGGTGAAGGTAAATTATATCTATGACTACTACATAGTGACATCAAATTTGGACCTGGTTAAACACTTCACTGAAACTTTTGTATTTTTGCTATTTACCACTCCGTCAGCCTCCAGAAACCCAGAGCTGCTGAACCTCTCAACTCCTCTGTGATCTGTTCAGTACCCCCGGGGGAATAAAGAGATGCCAGCCTGGAGCACAGATCTGAATTTTACCCCTTTCTGTATCTGGTCACTTGGTATTACCTCCTTAGGGACTTAAATGCCAAAACCAGACATTTTGCTGTCTCCATCTACACACACTTTACATTGAGGGAGAGACTTTGGCTCATATTTGGGTTTTGCCAAGGGAATCAGAAGCTCAAACGTGGCAGTCTTGGCCTGTCATGCAAACCAGGTCCAGGTGTGTTTGCTCAGTGTTCCACGGCCATCAGCGTCTCTGGCACTGCTGGGTGAAGTTTCACCTTATTTCTGGCGTGGAGTCAATGAGGGACAGAAACGCTCATGTCACTGTAAGCAACATGGTGGCAGAAAGCACTAGAGCTCTGAACTCCATCCTGTGGGCGAGGCTCTGCTCTGGATCTCTGTCCCCTCAGGTGAGGTCACAGGCTGACTCTCACGGGGTATTTCTCCCTGTGCTGCTAAAACCACTGCACCAGGCTGCACATGCAGAACTACTCAGTGTGTATAGTGTGCTCACCCATTGCCATTCTGAAGACGTGCCAGTTCTTTGGTGTATGAGATGGAAAGTGACAGTAGGTTATAAAATTGTGATGGATGATTTAGGTGGCTGTGTTCAGCTGTNTTGTGATGGATGATTTAGGTGGCTGTGTTCAGCTGTAAGCAATAAATGCTGAGCTCGGCAGAAACTACTAAAGGCAAAACTGCAAGTGATTTACTAGCAATTTGAAGCACATGAGATTTGTAATGCATGAGGCCCTCAGGCCCATCACTTCTCTTCAGTAATGGGAAACAATATTTTGGTGAAAAATGGCATGTTTAGTTTCAACTTTGTGTTGCAAAATATACAGGCAGCCTAGTTTTCTTCATTTCTAAAGGTGGTAGCTATTTGCATTTTATTTAAATTGGAAGTTTATATTCAAAAAAAGTTGGCAATGTTGATGTTCCTTGAAGGAGTTTTGATACAAAGGAAAATCAGTACTTCAGGATAACTAAAACAGTGCAGTTTTAAAACTTCTGATCTAAATGATTCACATTTTATCTTATGTTTGATAAACTTGTGTGAGATTAACTCCATAGTGAGCCAATACAGCTATCCTTTGAAGGAAAAAATGAAAATGTCATCTATTTCTGCATGCTTACCAATACAGCTAAGTAGTTCAAATACTAATTCTCATTTAAGAGAGCAGTGGTGGGTGAAGGGATGCTGGCATGAAGCTGAATACTGAGATATCTCATATTTGGTGTGACAGAGATAAACACCACCCAGCTGGGGGCTTACGCTGAAGTTTTCCTAACTTACCAATTTTTAAGTTCATGAAACAACCTTCAAAATACTGTTCCCTTTCAAACAATGAGCGGGTGAAAATGGTGCAGTGAATGGCATGTGAGTTTGGAGGACCAGGAATGTAGGTAAAATCGATGTGTTTGTTTTCCAAGTGTGTGTGACTGAAACAGTGGGAGGGACAAAAAGCCTGCCATTTTACAACAACACAGTCTGAGACAAAAGACACTTGAACTCAGCAAAACTAATCAGATTACACCACTTTTCCTTGTGTTATTTTCAACATGGTCATGTTAGCTTAACCCATGAGTTATGACCTCTTCTCTTTCAAAGGCTTAGATGTTAGGTGAGTTCCGCAAACAATCAGATGGTGACCTAATGACTACAAATCCTCCCCTAGTTAGCAAGGATCTGGTGTCTGGTTTCTCCTGTGGTATCAATAGCTGAGCAACAGATAATCCAAGATGGAGATGGATGATTTGTCTTGGTTGACTCTGAGTGCTACCCTAAATATCCCACCTTCTGTCTGCTCCCGTGTCAGCTCTGCCTACCACACATCTCCTTGTGTGCACCTTTGCAGAAAGGATTGTGTTAGTTATAGAATAGCTGTTACAAGCATCCTGAGTTCCAAAGGTAGTAAAAGTGTCCTGAAATACTTCTTCTGGATAGGTAAATGAATAGGTGAAAATTATATCCATCATCTGTTTGCTAATGAAGATTAAAGCCCAGCAGTAGGCAATGAAATTATGCTTCTATTTTTTTTTCTTTCAAATATCTAGTTAAGAATTTCCTGTGCTGCAAACTTAAACCCTTTTAAACTTTATCACAGCTTAACTCTAAAAAATTTGCTATCCAGAAATACAAGTTACTTGAGACTCCAAATCCATAGACTGGCAGCATGAGGCAAGAGGAAGGAAGTTAAAGCTATGAACTAGATATTTATGCTTTTATCCTGAAATCTATTGAAACCACGGTAATACATCAATCATTTCTGTTCTGCCAGTGAAACCCCTCCTAACTTGGTCAATAGAAAGGATTAAGATGAAAAGAAAGTAGTAAAAGCACTTTCTGTGTAGTGGCAGTGTACATACCCATTTAAAACCGAGTATCTATACAAGGAGCTGTAACTACTGAGTTTTCATGTCCTACAATGACTTTCCCCCATATTATTCAATTGGAATTAAGAAACATCAAAATCACAAAAGCTTTTAAGGACTAAAAGCTCAAGGTAAATTAGATCAGTCAAAACTTTTCACCATAGTTTCTGAGTGGATTTTTAAAAGTTTTGTTTCCATTTTTAAATAAAACTTCCATTTATTTTTCCAGCAAAGTGTTCACTTTTTAAAAGGTTGTGTTGGACTTTTTTATTTGGAGTGATTTAGGAGCGGAAAAATGTTTAGATAACTAAACAAACAAAAAAAAAAGATTGAATAATGAGAGAAAAAAATTATTTTGGATAGTCTTGAAGGTGGAGACATGAAGGATTTTTGATAGTCAATGCTGCTTTAAAAGAAGTAGATCTTAGTAATAATGTTTTATGGCAATATGTGAGAAAATTTTACAGGACTGCTAGAGAGAAGAGTGGTGTAGAAATTACATGAGATGTGGATCTTCAGAGGTTAGGGTTGTCCAGAAAGGACAGACATCACAAGTGCTATACAAGTAAATAACAAGATTTAGGCAGATTATATATTCATGGCATGAGGAAGAACAAGATCTGGATATGTTCACAGATCATGCCTTCCTTCTTTCACACACAAGCAGTTGCCATCAGTCAAAGGCCATACTGTATTCTCTTTTCCCATGTGTGGGTGCAGAACACAAGTGATATTTTCATCCAATTCTTCTATTTCTGATTTACTTATTTTTAGAATTTTCTAAACATGCAAATCTTTGAAGATGTAAAGCAATTTTCTTTTGACTTCTTCAACGCAATTTCCCCTTTTACTCTCCCCCTCTCCCCCCCTCCCATCCACACTTTGCGGAGCTTTTTTTTTTTTTCATTTTCTTTTTTTATTGTCTGTGTGTCTACAACATTTTAAATCAAAGAGATTGGATCCTGGGATATTAGAGATCACTATTCTTCCTAATTCATACTTCAAAAGAAGTTTAGAAATAGGAACGGATTTTCAATTTATGTTCAATAATTGGAGTGGAGCGCCTGCTAAGGCAGAATATTAGATTGCTTCATATAGTGGCACATGATGTGACAGTGATGTCCAAAGACTGTTGTAATGTAAATTCATTTCAGATTACTGTGGAGTCTCTCTTTAGTTGACAGTGGTTGTGCAGACATCTGTGGAAAAGAGTTAGTGTGCACTAAATCCATGGAGTTTTACTCTATGTGTTTAGGGTTTTAAGTAGCATGGTTTTAATGAAGACTGTTGAAGCTGTGGCCATGCAGAATTTATTTTTGAGTAAAAATCTTTTCCATACCAGGAGAGTTCTTTTTTGTTTCTCCCCATGAGCTATATGGCCACAGTAGTTAGTTACTGTCATTTCACACTCTAGAGCAGCCACATTTTTCTTGCCTCTTTCTCTGGACTTTAGCCTGAAGTCTTTCTTCCATGGAACACTCTATTACAAGTTGCTCAGAAACAGCAGGGAAGGAGCCAAAAGATGCAGTGCCCAAAGAGGAGGGACTTGTGTGTTCCTTCTTAAAATATATCTGATGTTCAGATGAAATTGCGGCATGTATTGGCAACAGGAACATTTCTGCAAGTGTTTAGACCCAGGGAGATTGTGGTAATATTTATCATATTATGTCAATCTATTTCAAACTTCCTGCTATAATAATATAAAACCAACAGAATACCCAGATTGTGATTATAAAGATTTTTTTTTTTTTTTTAAGAGGACAACAACAAAGGTAATAACTCAAGGAACAGAAAATGTTCAGATCTATTTCCCTCAAATCCCCTTTTTGTAGGATAGATGTCACCTTCTGCTTTGAATTTTATTAATGACAGTAGGTCTCAAGAATAATGGTGCCTGTTTTCATATGAATGGTGTCCTATGTGAATAGTATTTGAATAGACTCTTATCTTCCAGGGTGGGATGGGAAGATAGGAGAGGATTAAATAGGTCTTTATAATATTTTTGTCAGTCATTTGAAATGTTTCATACTTTAATAAAGGACACATTAAATGCAGACATACTTATTATCTGAAGATTTATCCTATAGTCACTGAAAGCCGGAACAGTACAAATTAAATATTTCAGAGTAAACTGCATGTAAGCAGATTGTGTCTTTCTCTTTGCATATACAATTTCCATTTGTGTGCACATCTAAGCGTAATATTTTTAAGTTCCTGCCTTCGAGATATTTAAAATAGAAGACTTACTGTGTTATGTAATTTATTCTTTTGCTGATAATTATTCTGCAATCAAGAAAAAAGAATATTAATAACTTATACATTTGGAGGGACTTTGTGATTGGCAAGGACAGTCTCCTTTTATTACGAAAATATGGATTAAGTAAGCCAGTGTTTAAGATATGAAACTCTATTTCTCACTATTTTCTTGACCTGTACAACTTAAATCTATTTAGTAAAATAACGGTGTAGTCTACTTTAGATTACATATTTAATTCTATATATTTTGATAACCTGAAATTCTTTTTATTAATCTGATCATCATAAAAATGAACTTTTACCAAATATTTACCACTCATCCTTTTTGGAAATATTGTGTTACTTTTATATACTCAGATATATGGTATGTCTAACATGGTAAATTATGCTTAAAAATTGTTTTTCATTATTGTGTTCCCACTATATGAATTCAAACTATAATGACAAATGGTGAAAATGCTCCTGAATAAATTTTGAGTTAGATTTAAAAATAAGGGGTTTTTTTCTCACAGTGCTGGAAATAGCCTATAATTTTTTGTCAAGTATATGATTCTATTGGATTAACTTTTTTTGGTTTTGTAAATAAAGTTAATTTATTCTTAATTAAGAAATGATAATGGTCATGAGTGAGATTGAGACCAGTCTTGGAAAAAAATTTAGAAACAAATGAAAGGATTTTTTCCAGAAGTTAAGAATGATTGAATTTGAAAAGTCTGATGAAGGCTTGATTTCAGAGAATCTCTACTGGGAAAATTCAAAACTGAGATGCTTGTCCAACAAAACAAAACAAAACAACTCCAAAACTTTTTTCAAACTAAAGAATCTGAGTTAAGCAGTAGACGCAGCTAAATTTCAGTAAACACATACACCTGTGAACACCTTTATTTTATGTCTAACCTTTTGATGAATGAGTTTAATGCCTGTAATAAGGACTGTTACAAGAGAGGATAAAAATGTCATATGGGTTTTCAGTAATTCTGTGGTATTGTTACAATGCTTATTACACCATCACTGAGATGTAGATGGAAATTATCTTTTCTCCCTAGACAGTTTGATAATACTTCAATTTAGGTCATAATTATTCACTTTCTATTATAACCTGGGATTTTTACCTAATTTATTTTATTTGTGTGAGTGCAGCAGAGAGAGGAGTGAAATGTTTAAAGGTAATCCATGTCCTTCACCACAGTGTTGAATCAAAACCATGATCAGATATAAAACAAGAGTTCATCTCCAGAGTATTTCGATTGATCAATGTGAAAGAGTGGTGTCCTACATCCATAGTTAATTGTGGCTGTTTGACAGTTTCTCTGGGTTGCCCTCACAGCACCTTCAAATGGGGAATAATCAGCTGCACATTTGTTTCAGTAAATTGCCTCTTTGTTTATGTGAGATTATGTGAAAGTTCTGATATGTCCTTCGTTACTTCTACAGTTACACCGCCAACCTTTTAAACTTGCTTTGTGGTTTTCTGATGAATCACTGCACAGAATTCCCAACATGGCCCTCCAAGTGCCTGGGACATTTCTTCAACGAAGCTTCTCTAATATGAACCCAAAGTGCTCTGTACATTAAAAAAAAAAAAAAAAGAAAATAGAAAAAAAAAGAGGAAAAAACAAATAAACCAACAAACAAGCAAAAATAACAAAAAACCAAAACAAAAACCAAACAACAACGAAAAAGCACAACAAAAAACCCAACAAAAAAAAAACCACAAAAAACCCCACAAAAACAACAAAAACAAACAAATAAAAAAACCCAAAAAACAAAAACAAGCAAACAAACAAACAAATAAAAACGTAGTCATCTAAGCAAACGTTTTTATAAACTCTAATTCTATCTAGCTCATATTGTGTGGGTATGGCAGGCATTAGTCATTCACCAGGGTTAGAACCCTGTTTGAGACAATTGCATCTCAATGACAGAGGTGCATGGAATATGGCAGAAAATAATTTTTTATTTGAAATTCAAGTCAAACTCTAAACAAACCATTGTCTCAATGGTTCAGGAGATTTTAACACCTTTTGTGTATTCTTGTGATATTTACAAGTAATTCAGGCTTTATTTAGAATAGAAGTGTTAAAACAAAGGTCAAAATGACCTCAACGTAAGATGCTGAAAGCACAGTAACCTGGAGAGAAAATGTTCTGGGATGACATATTTTGTTCCAGGCCTAGGGATTCATATTCCATCACGACCAAAATGTTTTTTATGGAGTATTTCGTGTTATAGGTGGTAATAGAGAAATCCTGTTTATCTGTTAATGTTTTTTGCAGTAAACGCCTGTTTACTGTAAAAATTGTTTCATTTGGGGAGATATTTTTCCCAGAAAAAGATGAGGGAGGATCTACAGAAAATTTCTTGACATGTAGTCTTTCCAAGTTCTTGGGTTCAGTCTGTTGTTTTTAGAATACTGTGAAGTCAAGTAAAATCCATGCAGGCTCCTCCATGATTTTAGGCTCTGTGTAATTCAGTGTCCACACTTCTTTCCACTGACACAAGATGACAGTGATCATACAAACATGTAAACTGCCACAAGTCACTCAGATGGCATATTTCAAAGGAAATTTGAACTCACAGGAGATACCTTAACCTGACTCTAAACATCTTGAAGAAATATAGAGCGTTAGGTTGTATTTACACATCTCACACCTTGACAGAACTCAAGTATCTGGAGATGCAATACCTCTTCCTTCCTCCTTGCTGTAAAAAAATGTCATTTTCCTGAGGGTAGGAAAGGACAATTTAGACATGGGAACTTAAAACATTAACGAAGTCTGTTCTCACAATAATGAGCACAGTTTAACCCTTGTGATTTGAATCTGCCAAGGATCAATACTCGGCTAAGAACTGAGTGCACTTTTTAGGGTTGAAATTAAATAACCTTTTTAGGAATATTTGGTGTAACAATGATGTCATGCAGTGTCTCATTTCAGAGTAGCCAACTATGTCTTTCAGGACAAAATTATAAATTGCATTTCCTTTCCAGTTTTTTAATCCCATTTGAAAAAGCCTTCCTTTGTCAGAGTGGGTCATTTCCCAAAATAAAATAATTTAGAGTAAGAAATATTGAAACACTTTATTTGAAAATGTAAGAAACACCTTTCTTGATAGTTTCTACCATTCTTTAACCAGAGTTCATCTGAATTCACAAATAATTATTCATCTTTCTTCCTTTCTGTAACTAGACATTCACTGAAAAAAAAGAATCTCTGTCATGGCAAAGTGAATTTGTAAACGGTTTGTGCACATCTGAGGAAGCAGGCATAGTCACGGTCTATATAGTATTTTACTCGGAATTCTGTTCCTTGCCATCTCCTGAGTAACTGGAAGCATCATAATTCTAAACAGGAGCAAATGGGCCCTGTTTAGACTCTCCGTGTTTACAAATGAGTCTGTAGTGGGTATTTCTGCCTTTTACCCACTCCAGTTCCTTCTGTTTGTAAAGAAGTTCCCCTCCCTACCAACAGGATTACAAATTTCACTAATTTTTATCATCATCCTTGAATAGCTCCAAGCAATTTATACGCATGAACCTTTTAATTGACTTAAGATGCCTTTCTTAGGAGGATAAGAATTAGTTATGAAGCATTAATAAATAGGTCAATTCCCACTATGTTATAGTCTCTGGATAGTCCCCTGTTTTATGCATGAAAAGGCAAAGGATTTTCTCACCATATCTTTAATGTGTAGAAACCTTATGTTTTCCATGAAATCAGAAGAGGAAGACAGAATTATTATTTAAACTGAGTTATTACCCATATCCCCATAAGAAAATATAGATTGTATCCTAGCAAGACACAGAGATTACTGGCAAAGCTGGCAAAGGAACCATTGCCACTACCGTTTCGTCAGGCAGCTGGGAAGAGAATGGGAATACTATTTACTTCATGAAGGCAAATATTCCTACCAAAACTCTCCCTAAGGGAGTATATTTCAATCTACCAATAAAGGGATAAATTCTAGAGAATTTTATAGTGAATTAATACTAATTATATAGTATTTAATCAAAAAGCATTTGTCTTGGCTTCTTTCCAAATTGTACAACTTTCTTGCTGATCGGTTGGCAAGGCTCCAGTAAAACATACTGTGCTGAAAGTATGAAAACTACATCCTGCATGAGGGATGTGGAGTCGGTGGTCTGAAAGGCCTTTGCTGTAGCCACCATGTTTCCATGACTGCCTTTCAAATTAGCAGGAAGTGTTCATCCCCTAACACCAGAAATTGAATCCTCTCTTTCAAGGTATGAGTTGATTTTGTTTCTCTCTCTTCACAATTAGCCACTTCCTCCAGCTAAGAGTTATTCTTCTATCTTGGCTCTCAAGGGAGCTATTCTCATATTTCTTTGCCCAGTTCACCACGCTTTTTTTTGTCTGTAGTCATCACAACAGCATTTGGTGGGGAAGACAGGCAGCACTGGACAGGGCTCTGCTTGGTAACATGAGCCAGAAATACAAGAAGCACATCAGTAATTGTTGTGAGCAGTGAAAATTATTCAGACACCCATGGAGGAGTGATTGACGAAACCCCCTTGTTCTTAGTCCACATAAACACCCAGATTCCATTTCCCTCCTGTTCACCCATTATAAAAGACTCCAAAATTATGCACCTTTGCATAGAAGGAGTTATATGGATTGTCCTCATGCATTTATCTCACAGCAATAGGAGCCTTAAATGGTTTTCTATTTCATTACACTGTTACAGCTGTTGAGCTGGGCAGTGGTAATGACGAGGGTTATTTTGCCAGCCATAAACAGATGGAGCATTACTGTGCAAAATGCTGTGGTGCTGTGAAGACAGTGGGTGAAATCCCAGACTAGGATGAGAGTTCTGCTGGCAGCCCAAATAGTTCTTCAGCAGTTGGTTTCTCACAATGTTAGTCACCATAAAAGTATATTAATTGTATTCAACTGAACAGAAAATATAGACCCAGCCATTTGTATCAGAAAAGTTGTTGCGCTATTTAAGAACACAGCAGAATACCTTAGGAGGTCTGTACGAAGGCAGTATAGAAATACAAAATTCGATCCACAGAAGTTGTGAAACTAATAATTTTGTAAAAATAAAAAGATAAAATTTTATGTAATATGGGGACCCAAGTTTTCCCAGTGGATTGCAGAAATATGAAAAACCAGTGAAACAGGGGGAAAAAAAGGAACCCCCTTCATCTTTGTAGGGAGATTGGATTAGATGGTTTTGGGAGGTCCCTTCCAACACAAAATATTCTATTATTCTATTAATTAATTATATATGGGAGACACACCAGTTTTACAGCATGGAAGTCAGAATGATTTTGATTAGAGGTGGATGGGACAAGTGTTTGTCCTAACTTCCCAATGAATGTTTCCAGTTCTTCATATCTTCATCTTCTAGCAAATATTGTCTCTAACCAATAAAAGCCTATAAGATTATAGTGTTAGGGTCCAAATTTATCCCTATTACAATATCACTCACAAGAGTAATTATGCTTATAGATTGTATTTTAAAAGATGTATTCAAATAGTACCTGAGCCATTAAGCAGCACATGCACATCCATGTAATAATATATACCTATTTTTCTATCATATCCAGCTAATTTTTTCATCTAAATTGTAGGTTAATGACATGCAGTATCAATATAAGACAGAGGAGTGACCAGCACCCATTTTAATTCCACATATATTTCCTTCTCTAATACAATGCATTACATTACAAAATGTTTTCCCTGACTTGCACCTTTACTACTTTGCTTTTTTTCATTTTACCTCTGCCTTTCTGGTACAAAAGCAAAGCACTGTTTTTACTACAAGTCAGTAGTGAAAAGGAAGATAAGTAAAAAAGGTATCTGGGATGTTATAACATAAACTGCAATGATATTCCTGCTTCCTAGAAGCAGGAAGACTTCCAGAAAAAGAATGAAGTTTTTGGTGTGTAATGAGCATGGGAGAATTTATTCTCTTCACCCATGGAGTTTATGATGCAGTGCCCCCGGCCTATAAACAGTTATGTAAATGCTTAATTTGAAGCATATGAATCATCCCAGAGCTTACAGAGTGTTAAGCAGTTTCCTCATTGCAGAAGTGTAACCTAGACCAGAGTGATAACAAGGGTGCTCTGCTAAGGTTTCACTACCAATTTGTTTAGAGCCCTTTCCAGTGTCTAGCCATTCTGATTTTATTTATTCTTTTCCTAATAAGTTGAAAGTTATATTGCCCTACAGATTATACTGAATTAAACTTGACACCTTTTATATAAATGCATTAACAAATATTCTCCGTTCTTCACACTTCTTCAAGTATCCTGCCAAAAACAAGTGACCTCCTTGAGGAACAGATGAAGAAATAGCAAATGAAGAAATGAGCAATCAAACTAGCAGTGCTTGTTATCACAGTGACATTTACTGGCCTCCGCCAGAAGGAGGTTCCATTGCAATTTAAATCCAATTTGCACAGAAGAAACAGTGTTGGTAGACCTACAGTAAGCAATGTATGCTACACTTATAACACCAATGGGGTCCAGAATAAATAAGCTCTGGTACAAAAGCAGTGCAGATGATCCAATACAACATTTTACAGCAATTTATCGATTATTTTCTGAATATTGGTTTACTGTAGGACATACTCAGGCCTACCCATTCATTCAGCTGATCCTGGAGGGTCTCTGTTGTGGAATCTCATTGACTTGCTGCCCTTGTAGTTTAATTAACTAAACAGAGGATTAGAGGACAAATTTCTCTGAGCCCTAGTGGCAGGTAAATTAGAACAGACAGTGACAGTACATATCACAAAGTCCTACAGAACACACACAGTAGAGCTGGAACTACACCTAAATGTCAAGGTCAGTAATTTTTGGGAAAAGATAGTCTCAGCCAGAACAAATGGACTTCACAGCATTTTGGTAAATTAAACATCTTATATTTATGGCAATTCAGTAAACATCATCAAGCTTACAATGCCCTTGCTTGAATATTGATAGTCATGTGGGATGTTTCATACCTGATCAGTAGAGCTGGAAGTCCGAATTTCCTGTGGGTTACAATTGTCATAAGAAGCATTACTGTCCAACATGACCACTGTGCCAGTAGTCTTGGAGCATCCTGGGTCTTCAGGTGGTCAACAGGGAGGCAGTCTACAAGCTACAGCTTTGAGAAGATCAAGTGGACTCTTAAGGTCTGTGTTTCCAGGCAGAAAGACATATAAGGCTTTCCAAGATCATTGATATGAAGCTTGCTAGCAGGAAAACCTTGGGATCCCCAGCCCCACGTAACTTACCCTCCTTAAAAGAATTTTAAAACTCTGGGAATATAGGCGGTCAAGGTCCTACTAGGTTGCCAAACTCCTTCCTGCATCACTTGAATTCAGATTATGCAAGTCCTGGGAGAAATCTCAAAATCTTGTTTAACAAAAGCTCTGCTTTTGTAACTATCCTGGTCTAACAGCCCTAAGGTGCTGATCTATTAAAATTAAATAAACTAGCAGACAGGAAAAAAGTGAATAAAATAAAATGGTAAATCTTTTTTATCAGAAATCCTGTCCCCTGGAAATCTCTGCTTTTCATCCCACTGTTTAAGTCACAGAAGATTAATTCAGCTGAACCCAGTGTGTCCAGTTGATGAATTATTAATTTATAGTCAGTCGATAAATAAAACTATAAAATTTCTATCAAAGATATGATTTTATTCCTGTCTAACCTATTTAACAATTTGTTTTAAATAAGCTATTGGAATTTCTTGTATAAATAAGCTATTGGAGGTTTCCATGTTTCCACTTAGTGAAAGGGTGAGGTAATAGTTCTTCAATTTTTTTCTTTCTTAATGAAAATCAGGGTGTGCAGTTCTTTACACAAACAAGAGCTCATTAGCAATATCTCCTGTATCACCAAGGTAAGTTTTTATTCATAAAAGTGACATTTGAGTAACTAATAGATTTTTAATAGAAATACCTCTACAATGAATATAGAAAGAATTTTTTTCCTTCAGACTCTTCTGTTATGCAGAAAATGTCATGTCAACCTTTTTTCTTCTGCCTTTTCAACAAATGCTCTTTTCAAACTTAAATTTCAGATTCATTCTAATGTGTAACTTGTGCTAATCATATTAGGAATGATTCATTTTATTCAGAATGGCAAACTGCTGCTCCTAGCTAGTTCTTATTAGTAATGTCACTCTTGAACTTACAGCAGAAGAATCTTTCTCAAGGATGAAAGAAAGTGGCTGTTCTCAGCCAGTTCTCCCACACCTCTTCTGCAGTGTTTTATTTTGTTCCTTTTGTTATTTTTCATGATCATACCTCAAAGTAAGTTCATAATATTTAATGAGCCCTAACGTTAGAGACCTGACAGGTTCCAGACTTCCTAACTTTATATGTGAAGACAGAGGTGTAACGTGAATTTACTTGTTAGCAGGGTTCAGGCTGCCTCTTGCCTGTCCTGGGTGCTGGAGATCAAGGCCTGGAGTTGTCTCCACGCAGGGAGGTATTGGAGATTGCAGGACACTTTTAGGTTGGGGGGGAAGGATGGGATGAGACAGGGTGGCTGTGGGAACAGGACAACAGGAGTGTTGAGGACTTTTGTTTTGAGGAGAAACAGCAAAATCCTCCTCTTTCAGCTCAGCCTTTTTTTGGAACCTGCTTTTAGGCTACTGCAGTGTCACTGGGTAGGTGCCAGTAGCCCATCGCTAAGAGGTCATCATCCAGCTTTCCACGTATATACCCTCAAAGAGGTCAGGTCCTAACCTCAACAGCAATCTTTTTCTCCTTCTCATCTACACACAACACTGGCCTAAACAGTCAAAATGGAAATAGCTTTTACAAGAATTCCTTATTGCAGTATAAGGGGGAAAAATGAGCAGGACGTTGAAAAGTTATTGCTGTTCCTATTGAATTAGCTTTCCCTCACACTCATCAGGACAGGTATTTGTTTTAGAGACTGGCTGAAAGGAAATAGAAAAGATACAGAACCAAACACCCTTTCTCACCCTATTACCTGCCTTTAACACCAAGGAAATGCTGCCTGCCATCTCAGTCTTGAAAAAAATGTCCTCACTCCATCTTTAAATGACCATCAAGAATAGGAGCAATTTTGCCTCTTTTCCCTCTGCCTTTTCCTATTTTCCTCTGTTTTTTTTATGCTTCTTAAATGAGCTCATTATTTATCAGTTGAACTTTAGTGTCTCACACTACAAAGTGTTTTAGGACAACAATTTATGTATAGTTTAACATACTTGCTCTCCAAAATCTAATGCATTAAAAAAAAAAGCTCTCTCCAAACTTGATTTTTAGCTGTCTTTGATTATACTGAAAGGTGGAGAAAATAAATGATACAAGTTGGAAGCAAAGCACTCAATTGGATACGATCACTTAGCTTCTTCTTATACCAGTAAATTTACATCCTTTAAATTCCCAAATAAATGCATGTTTTCTTTAAAAACCACATTGCTGAACTTCCATCCAGAAGGGCTACTTCTTTTCTTTTTCTTTTTGTATCCCAGTGCTAATGAAGCTGATTCCTGGTTCTATTTTATATGCACATCCTGTTAGAACAGACAGACTAACTGCTTACAAAGGATAGATATATGACCTTGCTTTTTATTATTTGCATTGCTGTAGTTAAAGTCTCTCAAAATTTTCATCATAAAATTAAGGTTGTTTTCAGGGACTATGACACTCAAACCTAGATGTTTGCCTCTCGTGTTATTGAATGGTACAGGATGCTGGGGTAGTAGATCTTTGCTCTGATTCAGAAAGGATGACTTTATTCTTTCCCACTTTTTGTGTTTGTAGATCAATGATCCTAAGTTACCATTACAGTGTTTTAAAGTGGTTTCTTTCACCTCACTATTCTCACCTCAGGTAATCCATACGACTTCCTTTAAGTACGGATTTAAACTTCAATGAGGATGTACACTATACATTTACAGGAAACTTGCTGGATATGTAATCATGCAATACTTAGTGCATAAGGCCATCTATGTTGGACTTTTATAAATAATAATCATTTCCATGTCTGCATTTGCAACACATTTTTAAAGGGATGAGTGCCATTTAGATGGCAAAGGACTGGAAGTAAACACTGTACTAAGCACTTTCTAAAAACCCATCAGTGTTTTACTATCCAGTAGCTCGCAACAGCATTTGCAAATAATTGCATCAATAAAAATCAAAGCCTGTAGCTGCAATGATGTTCTTTAGAGCTGGTGAAGGGCTATGGAGTGCAAGGGTTAACACACCCTCTTCTTCCCCAGACCTGGACTAAAATTCTAGCTCTGAGCCACAAGTGCAAATGGGTTTTGCAAAGGTACTCTGGTCCCTCGTGGGCAGGTGTCCACATTTAAAAGCCATCATGCAGCCTGGGGTGACTGTCAGCCTCAGCTCTGGGGGGCAGGGGATGGGTGAGTGGTGGCACCCACACCTCTGCAGAGACCTGTGCTGTCACAGACACCAGCCTGCCTCCTCTCTCCTTGCAGTTTGTATCATAAATATTGCATAATGAATATTTGTCTCTGTTCCTGTAACCAGCAGCTGTCGTACCTTATATTTCCATTGTCACTCAAACCCTGCTTATAGTCCTTGCTTTGAGACCTCCAGAAACTGTTAAAAGCACAAACAACTTTGTAGACAGTGCTCTGTATTCCCAGGCCTTGAATGGAACAAGGTGAAATTTTCCTTCATTTTCTTCTACTTTTTAGAAATGTCATAACTCCCATGCCTCAAAACACTTAGAAAATATATTTTAAAAAACCAAAACAAACAAACAAACAAACAAAAAAACCCACCAAACTAAAAAACCCCAACATCAACAACAAAACCAAACACAGAACCAAAAAAAAAAAAACCAAACAGACAAAAAAAACTCCAAACAATCTAACAACAACAAAAAACAATCCAAAAAACAACCAAAATAAACAACACAACAAGGAGAAATTGCAGTGTTGGTGGGCATGGAGCATGAGGAGGGTGGGTTGTGTAGATTGTTCAGGAAATTCACAATTATATAAGTGAAGAGGATTAATATCCTGCTTGCTGACCTCAAGCATTTGGCTTCAGACACAGGAGCCCTAAATCTCTCAGAAGTTTTGCTGGCAGGACCCTGTACTGTGCAACCACGGAAATTACAACAAAAGGAGAATGAAGTTGGACTAGAGAAATGAGGGCCACACTGCTGTTGCACGAAGATAAATCATTTCAGCCTTGCTGAGACTTTCCAGTATTCAAGAGCATCTGCTCTTGATGAAAATATGCAAGAAACCAAAATAATTTGATGACTAATTGTTCTTGAGAAGGAAGTTGTTTTGGAAGAATCACATTTTATGATGCCCAGGATTGCACCTACTTCAAACACAGATGGGGACATCAGACTCTGCTTCTTCCTACAGTACCTCCAGTCTGGCCAGGTCAGACTTTCCTGCTAAAGAGCAACAGCCAACATTGATCAGGCATTATTTAGGAGCACAAGAACAACTCCCCTGCTCTGGCCTTTGAGAGGCAAGAATAGCTGCTCTCTGTAGAGGGGAATGAAGTTCAGTGGTCTTCACCTACATCAAAACCCAAGTGAGATAAGGGGTTGGGAGCAGTGGGCAGGCTCTACCATAAAAGAGGAGCTTTCATACAGAGTGAGGACCTGGAGGGTGGAGCTGTGTGGCCCAGGAATGTGTAGCAGGAATCCTGCCTCTGGCCAGATACATCTTTTATCCTGTGGGAATTCTTGCTATAATGCAGGTCCTCTGCTCCACCTGCTCCGTGGGTCAGAAAGCAGGGTACAGCATCAAGAATTCAAGCTTGCTCCCATTTCTAAACTGTTTTTTTTTTTTAATGTCAGGTAGCACATATGCAGTACTAGCTGGAGTTTTTTATTCCATTGGTGGCATTTGTACAGCTGCCTTCACTTAGTGTTGTCTATCAATCTGCAATTATACTGAGGTATGATCTTAAAAATGTCTGTCTGCCTTTCATGTGGAAAGGAAGCTGATCAACAGCAGTGGATTATTCCAGCAGGTGTGTGGCCCAAGAGTATAGCACATTTGTCACTGAGAAGAAAATTAGTTTCTCCATTTGGATCTTTGTGAACAAGAGAGTTTTGTTCTAATGGAGTTTGTTTCAGTTTTTTCTTAGGAAAGCACGGGTCTAACACATGCAAGAGAAATAGAAAGACTACATAATGTAATGACTACTGTGTAAAAGCAGAAGGCCTAGTGCTCTTAGGAACATCATGCATTTCCATTTTTATGCAATGGAAACATTTGATGTGCTAGGATTTTAAAATTATGTACAGACATACTAGTTCATATGATACTTAATTAAATGGCAAATTGTTTCAAAGGTTATGCTAAGAATTAGTATTTTGTCTGGCCATTGCATTGCATCTTCTTGATTTAAAGTAGAAGCACATTTAAACTGTGAATATTTAATATCTCACTCTTTTTTCTTCTTTTGTTCAAATAGAAAAACCCAAAAATAAAATCCTTTTTCTACCATCAGAGTCTTTACTGCAGTAAACTGAAAGTTGGTGTTGATTTTATTTATCTGTTTTATTGGTAATCAGTAGGTTCAATTCATCAGGGCTCCAATTTTCGGTGGTTTTTTAGTGGCTTTCCTGGTGAAAATTTGAACAGACTAGTGGTGTCACATATTTTAGAACCAAATTGAAGTATTTTGATTTACATAATAGATGTGGTTTATTTCAAATTTATTTATCCTGTTGTGCCACATTGCTTCACGGGAGCAGTAGTTTTCCCCATTCAAATGTTTGCCAAATTAGTCTGAGTCTTTTCCGAATGACATTTGCCATCATATGATCTGGTCTGACAGAGCAGATTAATTCATTAAAATCTTAGAACTGGTAATGTTGCCAGTGTGTGCTAAAGAGAAAGATCATCACAGGAACACAATGTTTAATTATTTGTTGTTTGTAAGCTGGAGTTCCAGTTTCCTTAATACGAACATAGGTGTAGGTAACACTGTGCATGCTACTTTCAAAGGCTCTATTTTTTTTTTTTCTTTCTTCCATATGCAGCCCATTTCTACAGCATTTTTCAGAATACCTCCTTACCCAAATAATTCCCTGCAGCCTACTCAATCCATGATAGCCTTGCTTACGATGAAAGAGCAAAGGGAGGAAAAGAACAGTCAGGCTGACCAATGGCAGATAAGCCCACAATCTTTTAGTATATATATGTGTCACTCCAAAGCTGAGAATTTGATGTAGGCACTCAAATTACCTAATGATGGTACAAACACTGCAGTCTCTCTTTCCAAAGCAGTTAAAGAGCAGCTATTATGAGACATTCCAGTAAAACATATTTATTAATGCTGTTTCCAAACTCTATGTCCAAAGATATCAACTGGATGAACAATTAGGAGCTGAAAGAGCCACAAGAAGTTGAATTTGTATTTAACCTGAATTCATAAGTCTGTTCCTTAAGATTGTTGATATTTACATTTAAGTTAATCTGACATATTAAGTTTGCAAAGTTTGGGAAAATAAGTAAAATTATTTATCATTGTTTAGAATCCAGAACATCATCTGCTATTCTTTGTACAGAACATATTGTGCAGTGCAGCTGAGAGGGAGGCTGGGAGAAGGTTCTGGTAGTGATGATTTATGAGCTGAGCTTTTTTAACATGGACTAACACCCACAACAGACCAAAGCAAACCCACTATATTCTGTTCAGAAAGAAGAGGAAAACAAGATTTATAAAAAAACCTCCACAGCAAGGCATTTGAATGCTTTTATCTGCTGCTCTTCAGGCTAAAAAAAAAAAAAGGCAATTATATCTACAGTTTTCACAAGCAAAAGAAAGTAACATGGAAAGGGAACTGTGCTGTTGTGTGCTATTCAAGTAGCTCCTCAGCAAAACAATTCTAGGAACAGTTGTGCTCTGACCAAGAGAGCCACTGAAGACCCTCGTTGAGCCTGCTGCTCCTTTACCTCTGGATTCTATTTGGGATGGAGGAATACGTAGAGAGAGCTGTAACAGCTTGAAACTGTCTTTCCTAACTAGTAGAGGAATTATTCTAGCTTTGTAGTTTCTGGAGGCCCAGAGTCACCTACAGAACTCCAGGAGCTTATAGGTCTTATTGCATTTCTTATCAGTAAATATTCTTTGCCAGAGGGACATACTTTTTTTTTTTTTTCCTAATATAAACTCTCCAAAATGTGAAGGCCTTAAACAGGAAACCTCTCTGCTTTTCTAGGAGTTTTCCAAAATATGACCTAGAGAAGGACTCCACAAAGCTAAAGACACAAGGCCTTTCTGGAGGTCAGCAGCTGCTGAGGGGCAGCAGCAGCCCTGGGTGTGTGACTTGGTGACACTTTTCAGGCACAGGAAGAGATTATACTTGCATCTAAATACAGCTAAGCTTTTAAAAAACAAATTATCTTTTGATCTCACAGAGAGGGCACAGTAAAAAAGTGTTTATAATGCATTTGCTAAAAAAAAAGTAGAAAATATGAGCTTCTAGAGAAAAAAGTTCAGTCAAACTGGTAAAACAATTGCAGTGGCTTTGCTTTTCTTCAGCAATACGTGCTATGTGCTTGTGATAGCTGTCTCCCACTCCAGCCTCTACTTCTGAAGAGGAAGGAGTGAAAAATACTTGCTGAACAGCTAATTTATCAGCCTGACATTACCATCTATCAAGAGGAGAGGCCTGCTGTTAGGAAAATCAAGATTATTGGTTCAGAGGTTTTGTTGCTTCTTGTGAAATGAGGGCAAGTTTGACAATCTGTGTACCTGAGAGATGTTCTGGACATTTTGAGCCCCAAGTCCCGTACTTCACTTGTTTTTCTGCAGTCTGCCCTGGTGGTTGCTGTCTTCATTGACTCTCTCTGACAGTCCTGCTGCTAAAGCACCCATTCAAAGCAGAAAGGATTCGGGTTTCTTTTCCTTCACAAGCTATGAAGAAGTCCACTACAAAATTTTAATCCTCGTAGGCTAATCTTAGATCCTACCATACATGTTTCAATTCAGGCCTTTATAAAGTGTTGTAGACTCCAGGATCTTAGGGCGGGTTGCAGGAACATGTCAGCAGGAACATACAGACATCTCCTTTAGGGGTCCTGCTGCTGGACTGTAATTCAGCAGGTGGAATTCCAGAAAGGCAAAGGGCTTTTCATATGGTAATGCGTGAATGAGGACTATCTGCTTTGTGAAAAAAACAACAAAGAAAAATCTAATGAACAAGAATTGGGCTTTTGGTTTTTTTCTTTACAATTAAAAAAAAAATCAGAAATTGAAGAATTTGTTTAACCTCTCCCCTAAATAGTGATATTTACAAATTCAGTAGAAGTTCAAAACCTGCAATCTCACTCTGGTCTTATTGAGAACCTTCTGCTGATGGTTTATTTTCGTTTTGTGGGGTTTTTTTTTAACTGTGAATGAATGGTAGTGTGTACGCTAAGTTTACACCATTTTGGCCTAAAGGATGTATTCAAAATGCGATTTAGATTCCAATGTAATCAAAATTCCACTCTGCAGCACAGCAAAATATGGACAGGCCTATTAATGAAGAAATATAGCTGGGTAATCACATTCAGCACTTTGTATGATGCTTGCATGATAACATTTAGTGGAATGATTATGCCCAACCCTCTCAAACTTATATCTACTGAATTCAAAATAGAGGGAATTTGCACATTCTATCTTCACAATTTTATGGATGCAAGACCTGATGACTTGCTGAAAACTTGAAAAAATTACTACTCAGTGATGAGATTAGAATTTTAAAATTACCAGCTTGCAGTTGAATTTCGTATCTGAAATATCAATTTCATATTCCAGAAAACAATATTTTGTTTTGCTGGGGTTTTGTTTTTTGGTTTTTTTTTTAATTTTTCCTAACCTGCTATATGAAACATGCAGCAAGGCATTTACATCGTAAGGGAGTCCAAGATATCAAGATGCAAGGATATATATGTGTACTGGAGGGCAGAAAGCAGTAGGTGGTGCTTTGTGCATGCAAGGAAGGAATCCAGAGGAATCTCTGCAGTTCACCCTCTTCTAAGAGGATCCTTACAGATCAAGGGTAGATGATCACATGATCAAGTCACACAGCTGAAAACTATATGGTACCTCTTTTATTTTTTTTTTTTTTAATTTTTTTTTTTTAATCACATTTGCATGAAGGCTTTCAGGAACTATTGAAATTTTAAGGACATAAGACTTCTTTGAAAATGAGAGCAACTTCTGCTTACCTGCCCACTGGCCTTGACATCGGCAAAACAAGTGGGTCATTGACTTGTTGCTGTTAATGCTGATCTGTAACACCTAGGAATTTACCAGCTTTCACTGCCCTCCACTTGGAAGACTGATATTTTGACAGTATTTTTTCTCAAATTGGAATGGAAAGAATAGTATCTAATTCCTGTGTGCAGATTTTGATTGCATCTGTCTTGACCTTTTATAATTTTGATATATTAACGTTACAAATAAACGGCATACTTGTGTGTAGGTGTTGCCTAGGTATTTCCTGTACAGAAGTTGTGTAAATGGCTTACACTGCACAGTAAAAGAATGCCCCACATTTCAGTGCACTTAACACTTTCAGTCTTTTGGCCCTCAATAATACTAGGTGTTGAGCACGGCTCTCAAACACTTCCATAATGTCTTTGAGACATCTTCCAAAAAGAGGTTGCAGAGCATGTCTGGTTATTATAGTTGCTGCCAACAAAAAATGGTTTCCCTTCACTGAAGAATCTGACAAATCAAAGGTTAGGAAGGAGCTCTCGAGCTGTTTGGAAAATTGTACGAGTAACGGTGCAAGTGGAATTTTGACTGACCATACGAGATGACATTTCACCAACCACAAAACATTCACTACTTCCTAATTGCAACGAACACGTTCTTAGCAGGCTGATGTTTTTAATTAGAAGTTATTCACTAGGAATTTACTTTTTTTTTGGTTTTTTTTTAAATAATGTTTGGAAGTTAGACATTGCCCTCTGCTGGACATAGGCTCCCGTAGCAGTAGTTTGCAAAGCACCCCAAATGTTGACAATTCGTGAAAAGGAACACAAAATCTGTGTTGTTCTGCTCAAGGGCTTTGCTTGTTTCAAGGAAACACACCTTGTGGTCCTCTCTTGCAGTCTGCTCTACTTGGAAGTGTACTGTGGAACAAATAACTGGTGTCATTTTGGATGACAAAGAGCTTTTGACTAATTAAATTTGAATCCAGTTGGTTTGAGCTGACAGTGTGACTATCACAGTGAGCAGCAGGAACATGTAGTGCTATACATTCCAATTTTTACAAAAATAAATTCAATACTGTAAGAGCATATTCATCAGAAAAAAGAGTGGTGGAGAAAAATGCATTTTAATTTCTCTTGCATGTATTTATTGCATTATTTCACAGTTTAAAAATTTATAATTCTACTGAGAAGTCAAAAGTGTTATTTTTCTCTTTATGTTTTCTTTAAGTTGTTTTGATTTTCCGGGGTGTTTGTTTGTTTGTTTGTTTTGTTTTGTTCTGTTTTGGTTTTTAGGAGATGCCAATAAAAATAGCAACACTGTAAGTTTCACTTAACAATTCTATTCTGAAGACTTTGGACTGCCAGGGTCCATTAAAAATACAAAACAAAACAAAAAACACAACAAACAAACCCAAAATTAAGCAGTTTTCCCAGGATGTAACTTGAATTTACATCTTATAGCAAAGGGGACAGAAAAGGATGGATTTCCCTAGTAATTTAATTGAAAACATTTGGTATATTTAAATAATGAGTTTAAAATGCTTCAAAAATAGACTATAAAATTGTAATGCTCTAGGATTTACAGAAAATTTAAATCGATGGCATAGAAAACATTATATGTATCTATTCATGAAACCTTTATGATTTTCAGCTCTCTTCTAGAGTTTTTCTCAGTACAGAAAACTGTACTACAGGAGAGTTGCCTAAGGTTAATTATGAGGATTTCTATTAATTGATTGACAGGTTGTTTATACCTTAGCTTGAGCATGAAGCAAAACAGCTCTTGTATTTATTATATGTTGCATGTTTTCTACAAATCTGCAGACTTTTAAAAGCAGATTGTCCATGCAGAGCAGCTGCTGCATGCCAACATAGAGATCTTCCGTCTGCTCCCTTCAAAGGTGAAATTCTAGGGAAAAATGCGGCCCCTCCTACAGCACACACTCACTCACTCTCATGACGGCAGCGGTGGAGCAGAGATCAAGATATGCTCCCAAAATACTCTGTCCATGCATAACATTGCTCTTCAGGCAGCCTTTATTTACATGTGCCTGCAGCTGGGAGCCTCTTTGCTTCACCGAGGGAGCTCCGTGCCCTCTGCAAGGAGCTGCGAGGGCTGGAGTTACAGAGCCCCTTATTCATGGTCACTGTTGGTCATTAGCTGATCACTGAATCTTCCTTGATGGCCAGCTAATGAACTTCCCACTGGCTCATTGTAAAGATTGGTCAAGATAGACAGTACAGGTAATTTACAGCTGAAACCCCAGCATGCTAATGGCCTTCCCTGAGTAACTCCAATCAACACAGCACTACTAAGTGGCATTACATCCTTCCTAATTTATTTCTCAATTGCAACTATTTCATGTTGAATGGAAACTTCAGATTCTGTGTTTAAAGATATGTTTGCATGCTTTATTTAGGGGGAAAACTTCTTTAAGAATTTAATAAGGAAAACAACCTTAATCTTACAAGCTCTTTTTTTATTTTTTTTTTGACAATTTTTGCCCTTAACAGAAGATATTTATTTTTAAAAAACAAATGCTTACAATATTCACCTGTAAAAGGCTCAGAAGCCCAGTCAGAGCAAAAATTGTCTCTCAAGGATACCTGTTAGCTGCAGGAGCCTGGAGAGCTTTGATGGTTCAGCACCTGTGGTGTCTAATCTCTGTGAATCATGGATAAATTGGCCAGAAGTTACAGTCTCTCTAGCTGTGATCTTGCCAGCTCTTAAAAGCTATAAAGTTTCAACTGGGCCTTGGCTTGGTAGGAAAGCTCTGGAAAAAGCCCAAGAAGTGGCAGTGATGCATTAGGTAGCACTCTTCCCTCTGAGTCTGGTAGATAGTGCCATAGGGGTTGTCCAATTATCACAGGAGTCTGCTTTGGCTTTAAATGTGCAGGTACCTTCTCCCATTTCAAGAGTGCACAGATTCCACTGTAGCCATGGCATTCACAATCCTTTAAGGTTTTATATTTTCATTTTCACAAGTTCAAGTATCATCATTATGATGCACCCCACTCCCCATCTGCAACGCAACTGCTGTAAGAAACCAGGTTTGCATGTCCTGGGCAAGGAACCAAGAAATTTATCATGTTCCATTACAGGTTTTCATGCACTTGACCCACATTAAGTGATGTCCTGACGCTCATCTCATTCCCTGCAAATGGCTTCAAGATTGCAAAACTCTTTCCCCCAGTGATTTCAGATGGCGCTTTTTGAGCCATGAAGAGATTGAGAAATTGAGTTTCCAGGGAGGTGTCCTGACCATCACTCCCTGGGGTGTGAAAACAGGAGCTTTGATTGTCTTTAGAAAGAGAGTTTTTGCCCTCTCACTGAAGATACTCATCTTACATTTGGAAACTTTGTTCTAGAATATGTGAGATTATTAAAATTTCTTATTATTCAGAGATACCGTTTCATAGTTTTTGATCATGAATGAGACTCTTCTCTCCATCCTAGTTGCAGGTACTGGGATACTCCTATCTCCTTAGCAGGCATTGCTTGCAAAAGGTATGGTAGCAACCAAACCTTCCTGAAATGACTAAGAGAAAATGAGTTCCTAAAGTTCCAAAACAGATTGTGAAAATAGCAGAGATAGTACTTGTCTTGAGGTAGCACATTTTGAACCAAACGTTTGATTCTGTACCTTTCATGGCATGGATGTGAGAGTTTAAACCAGAAGGGGAGTCAGATGCTTCTACAGAAAACCATAAATCATTTCAGATAAATAAGGCATTTATTTAATAATTACTCATCTTGTTACACAGCATCCTGCATTTGTTTCCATGCTAGAAAGTAAATATGATGTTCAAATGTCATATATTTGAGAAAGATCAGGTCCTGACCAAAAGCAGAGTATTTTTAAGGAAATTCATTGAACCCAGATGGACTTATGGCATCTTGGTACTTGTGCTAACAATGTTTTTTCTTATTTTTTGTCCAGGAGCTGTGGTCAGTCAGCTTTAAATTCCAAATATCAAAAACTGCAAGCGTAAATAAAATATGAACTTGGTCTCAGCAGTAATGTAAAGTCCGTGAAAATATTCTCTTCAAGGGGAAAGAGACCACTTCTTAAATCCCAACACTTCCTTTAGTTACTGTGTAATTATCCACTAAAGGAATGCACGTGGCAGTTTAGAAGAGTTGGTGCATGTTGAGACAAATCTCCTTACAGCGGTGGATGGGAGATCTTTAGCTGTGTGTCTGTCCTCTTGCTTTATCCAGTCTTACCAGCACACAAAAGGTGTGCAAGGTGCCATTTCAATGCCTGTATGTGCTCGAGATAAAGCCCAAAGCCAAGTGGTGCAAACACAATGTAAGATTCTGTAATGAAAATAAACAAAGCAAAGGCATATTAGGTTTTTAAATCCTCTTTATAATAATTAAACAAGTAACGCTGTACATATATATGAAATTTCTGCTCCCTGCTGCATGTTCTGCTAATGGTTCTTCCCATTCTCACAGCTTACAATGTTCAGAATTAGTTCACATGTGCTTTTTCAAGTGTCAGTGTTTAAAATTTTTCTGCTAAAGTAGTTTAGCAATGAGCACACATCTTGCTACCAGATATCCCTTGGGAATGGAACTCTACAGGAATATACCAGCTCCTTTGCAGAAACCACTGCAAGGCTGAACTAACACAGATGTAATTCCATGTCTATTTTACCTAACTTTTTTTTCAGAGAAAACATAGAAATATTTTGTTAAGTAAGCTCCTTTTGAAAAGGGATAGTCTTTTATTTCCTTACCAAACTGAAAACTTATTGAAAAAAAATTAATCTTGTTGTTACATATTATTTGATTTCATTTTTATTGTATTTATTTTCAGAAAATATATTGAACTTAGTGTCAAGACAAACAGATACTCTTGGAAACTTTCAACAGCAGCGGGAAATTGTGCAGCTCTCTGAATATTTTGGTTTTTAAAAAGCAGCTGATTTTAAATTTTGAAATAAACATATTTTCTTACATTCTTTGCAACAGGAGGTTCCGCTAATCTAACCTGCCGAGCTTTCTTTGGATACAGTGGAGACGTCAGTCCTTTAATCTACTGGATGAAAGGGGAGAAGTTTATTGAAGATCTGGATGATAGTCGAGTCTGGGAAAGTGACATTAGGTAAAAGAAAAAGTTTTTTTCTTTTTTCTCTATATTTTTTGATAGTTAATGTTATACTTTTTATCACAGACCAACCAAGGAGCATACTGGGACTGATCTTTGTTTTTGCAACATGCATCCTTTTCCTTTTTGACTCCACCAGTAGAGAACAGAAAAATGCCCTCCTCAGCTAAATCTGAGACTTGCAAAAGCAGAACAGCTACCCAAAAAGAGCTGTGATGTTGACCAGCGGGAATTTACCTGGTGACTTTTTCAAAATGTAGCAATCTACAAAATCTACCAAAACAACCATCATCTTAGTAAGATGAAATAAAGAAAAATAGATATCTTGAGAAAAACAGCTCATAAAAGTACTTTCAAAGACGAAGCCTTAAATAAATAGTGAAGTCTGACTTCCCTTTTGGAATGTTTTGATTTCTTCATGAAAAAAACCTGAATTTCCTGGGATGTTATCTGGCCTGTGAGAGCCAAGCATCCTGTTTTGTGGGCTGCTTATATCTGCTGAAATACCTTTTTTTAGAGAGGATCTGGCAATTCATGCCATGTACTTCTACTGCTCCTAAAAGTGCTGCCTCATTTGGAAATTAAGGACAAAAGTGGATTCATACTGAGAATTACATGCTTGACAAGGCATACTACATCCTATACAATATCAAATATCTGCTTGGATCTGAAGGGATTCTTTTTTCATTTCTAAAAATGTATGTGTGTATATTACTGTTTCTATATATCATAGAAATTCAGACTCAGAAATTCAAACTGAGAAATTCAGGCAAATCTTAGCGTGCATGTCACGGTTTAACTTCAACCAGCAAGTAAGTTCCACACAGCCACTCACTCCCCTATTATCCCCCTCAGGTGGGGAGAAGTACTAATATAAAACTTGTGAGTTGAGATAGGAACAGATGAATAATTTAGACAAAATAAGAGATTATCATAGTAGCAATAATACTAATTATAATAGTAAATAGATATTATTAATAATAATTGTAATGAAAATGAGGGACAGAGGAAAAAAACACAAGAAAAAGAAATTATGCACCATACAATTACAATTAGCAAAATCAAGACCTCAGAGACTTTTAAGGTCATCATCCCCAGACACAGGCAAAAAGGAAGTGCATTTCACCCCAATGTACTTCAAGTTTATTCTACAAACGTCAAGACCAATACACCACTGGTACTTGACAATAACATTAGCTATATTTTGTGTTTAAACCTTTCCCAAGTCCTTCAGCCAGTGACTTGGCTATCTCATGACTGACAAAAAGTGTGACAAGAACCCTGTTACAACTTTCTTGTTTTGTGGAGGAAGGAGCAGAAAAGCACGTTTCCACTTCTTTTGTCAGGACTGGAATAATTTGTCATTTGCTTTCCTGAGTTCCTAAAACCACTGATGGTCTTGCTAAGAAGGAAAGAAAGTAATGGGAAGACAGATGGACTCTTACACAGGAAGCTTTTTATTTATAATCTGTATGCACTAGCAGCCCCTGGTATACCGGTTCTTCCTACTGTTTGATAAAACATAATCAAATTTTATAATGCATTCTAGAAATTATCTCTCAGTCCATGGCATGAACACATTGTTTCTGAGAGGCATGTTGAAGAGCTCAGAAAAAGCACCAGTATTGTGTTTGGCCCAGACTCCTGATGTGACTCTAAACCCCCAGAATAACTGTTTATAATTTTCTCTCTTCTACCATTCCAAGACTTCATGGATCAGGGTCTCCATCAAAGTGTGAGATGATATATTATCCATGTGCATATCATTCTGCTTAAAGAAGACAATGAACTGCAGCTCTCATTAACATTTACAAAGCCAAACCTCCTCATTAGAAGTGAGGAAGAAAAGGGCATGATATAATTAAATTAAGATTGCATCAAACCATAACTAAATTTGAAGCCAGAGTGTTGTAAGTTGTAAGTAGCATTATTATGTCATGATTATCTAAAGCTTCACTGTGGTACAAGCAGAACAGCAGCAAAGGTTGTTTTTTTCCTCAGGGTTCTCAAGGAACATCTTGGGGAACAGGAGGTTTCCATCTCATTGATTCTTGACTCAGTCGAAGAGGCAGACCTGGGGAATTACTCCTGCTACGTCGAGAATGGGAATGGACGCCGGCATGCCAGTATTCTTCTACACAAAAGGGGTAAATATGCAGCTTTTCTCCATGAAAGGGTAAAATGTAGGGGTGGTCAGTTTGCAGAGATTCCCTCTGATGCAAGCATGAACTTTGGCTTCCTAAGAATTAATAGCCAACGATCATTTTTCTCCAGGAATTTGTAAGGACTGCAAAATAAAAGAGAAAGGATGTTGTTAATTATGGTTGTCACTGGAAAAAATACAGTAACGCCTTTTAATTATATGTCTATAAAAGATGCATTTAATAATTAATTAACTTTTAAATTAATAAAGGCTCAATAGAGAAAAAAATAGTAGGAAACCAGAAGCGATGCAACTGTAATAATTTTGCGTAATAAATAAAATAAAATTTTAGAAAAACCAAAAAAAGACCTTCAACGTCTATCAGAAATGCCACCTAAATCCCATGCCAGGGGGGGTCCTGCATAGCCTGACTGTGGACATTTTCCTGCAACACTTTTGTTTAAGATCAAAATTTCTGAAGTGAAAAATCATGACAGAAAGTCCTAAGAACCTTCCTGTTTCTCCTCACCACTCACATCCCATGATTTCAGCCTACCTAATGGCCACAGCCATCTCCCACAGAGATGATTACAGGGAGATGGAGACCCTCCTGCAAATCAAAGCTCCCAGGCCCACTCTGTCCACTGTACAACCCAGAGGGTGCTCCACATGCCTGGAACTGACCCTCCCCGCCCTCATGGTGGCTTAAGAGACCAAAGAATAAGCAGGAGCAGTGTCTGCATTTTGCTGTCATTAGTGTGCTTTTTTTGTTTGTAAAAGTGAGCAAACCAGGATCTCACTGTGGTGCTGAAGTACTTGTGGCATCTCAATTTATATCAAAGCAGTGGTATCTTCCTTAAATTTAGTTTTGTAGCATGCAAAGTCTGTCTAAACTTAGAAGGAAACCATAAATCAAGATAGAGTAACCAATATATTTAAACCTATTGTTGGGTACCTGCAATTACTTAAATAAAACTTAATTTGTAGCCATTTTTTGAACTCTTGTCATTGCTTCTTAAAAGATGCAGATGTGAATTACCAGATGTTCTGCTTAGCCTGGCATGTCATATGTTCTTGAATTTACTGAGATGAGAAATTAATTTATTAAATATTTGAACCCCAACAATATACCAGCTAGTAGTTTTATACTCTAGTTCAGTGCCATTTGAACCCAGAGCAAGAGCTTAACCCAAAAAAACCACTGAAATCCAACAGCTTGTTCTTAATAATTAAATTACTTGATAGAATACTGAAAAGAAAGAATTTTTAAAGTTCAAATTACTTTAAAACCAATACTTAATTAACTGACATCTCTTAAGTCACATGCTGATAGTGAGTCCTTATTTTCTCTTCCATACAAGCAGTAGCTTCAAGACTGAAAACATTTAAGGCTTCTCTGTTCTGTGACCACCAGATTTCTAATTTAACTTTGTGCATGCATGAATTTTGCAAGAATCTACTTTCCTAGCTCCATTTCTTAGAGAACTCAGAAAGTCAAACATACCACAATATATGGCCTCATGATGACATGCCTAAGAGAGAGTAATGTCAATATTTAATTACCCTTATAAATAGTAAAAGGACAAAAATAGCAGAAAAACTCCCAAAAAGATATTTTTTTGTCTTTAAGTAAGGCTGAATCTGAAATAGATCTGGAAAGAAAATCTGTTGTGCCCTCGAGAGACAAAAGGTTCCAGATACAAGACTTCTACACATTTTGCATGCTGACAACTGTTTCAGTGAAATGATAAATTAAGCATGACAGATAAAAATTTGAGCTAGTCTCTTAGGTCTCCTAGGAAGAGGAGTTTTGCACTGCTTGCTTAGTCTCCTGTATATCACCATGACAACCTTTCGGTTTAGGTTTCCTTGTTTAGATCCATATTTAGTCTCTGCTAGGAGTGAGTTAGCTGTTTATTAACTTCTGATTACTTGGCTGACTTAGAACAATTGGGACCTAACAATTAGGTAAATTTGCTTCCTGAACACCAAGACATTTGCAGATGTATTCGTTTTGGCTGTTTTTCTAGTTAGTGGTCTTTTTTTTCCAGCAGTATAAGAGCACAAAAATGCTGAATCTGGAATGTTCACTGCATACTTGAAAAAGAAATTATAATCCTTCTTAAAATTCTTATGTGGAACATTATCACCAGAATCAGAAGAGACAGCAAAGCAGAAAGCTCTGGTGCTGAACAAAGAGTTCCTGGAAAAAGAGGTATTTAGGGCTAAACACTGCAGTGGGGATTCAGGTACAAAGTTTAAGCCTTTCAAACACCCCTGCAACTGGTGCTTCATCCAGGTCAGTAGAGTCTCTGTACACTTAAAAATCCAGGGAGAGATTTTAGATATACCTACAATTACACAGGCCCTGAAAGGGCAAGAAGTCAACAGCCAATATCACCAGAAAAAGCCTGGATGCATCTTCCTTACTACTCCTGCTGGTCAGCCCAACAGGGACACACGCTCACCTCACAGAAACCCTAAGCAGGGTCCATCCGAGGGTGGTCCCTGCCCAAACCAGAGCCTGGCACGTTCAGCCACGGAGGAGGGGGCTTCTGCTCTTCCCCTGACGTGGCACTGGAATGGAAAGCCAGAGCCCCTCCTTTCCTGAGATGAACTAATTTCAGGAGGGGAGCAGAACACAGCGCCCCTGGACTCCAACGCCACTGGTGGAGGAAAAAGGAATCCAATTTCAGCACCCAGCCCTGGGAAAAGCTGGGGCGCCTGGTACCTCCCTCTAGTGCAAACACCAGTGCTCTGTATCTCAGGGAGCCCAGCCCTTATTTTCTCCTGAGCTTCTTTTACTTTTTGACACCAGTGGAGAAAACCTATGATCTATGTTTTTCTGCTGCCAGCTAACCATTTTTAGAGTCCTAAATTTCCTCAGATGCTGTGCATAGGGACCATTTAACTCGAAACTAAAGGTTGTCAAGTATTTTAAGCATGACAATGCCAATGCTATGCCCTTCTCTCATTCATTCCAACAAAATTTGTAAAAAGAATAGGAAAAAGAGGGCAATCAGAGCCCAGAAGATTTAACTTTCATCCCTTTCCTCCACCTTCTGACCAAATCCTGCTCACCCTTAAAATAATCAAGTTATTTTCTCTTTTTTGTGGGAAAAAAAAATCTACTTGTTATAATCTAAGGTTGATTTTGTTATTTACTGGTGATAGGTGCCATTGATCACCCAGAGCTGCTACAGGTTAATCTTCAACCAAGTAGAGGAACCTTCTAGAAATTAATTCTGAGAGTGGCACTGACAGCAGCTAAGCAAAAAATTATTAATGTCTAGAGATGCACTATATCATTGCAGATGATATAACAGGTGGATCACAGACTATAATTCTATTTTTTATAAGTTTTTTAATTAAAGAAGACAAGCTTATAGTCTATCAATGTAGTAGATAAAAATGCAGTGCATAAGGAAAAAGAATGCTCCTCTGCAAAGTTATGTATTGACAAGTATGACTTTCATGCAGGATCAAAGTCCTCATAGTCTCATTTTATCATAGACTGTGTTGCAAACACAGAATATTATCTAATGTGTTTTTTTTTTTTTTGAAAGTCCTCTCTGCATGTCTGCAAGTAAAACTCTACAGCAAAACTAATCACAAGTTCTATCTTGCCATTATTCTTTAAGTGGTATTGATATTTTTTTAAAAGCTTAATAATATACTGGTATTTTTCCAGGGACAGACACCAGAAATAAGGTAACCTGCTTTCATGCATTTTTTCAAAGTATCTACTTCCCTTTCTTCCTATTGTCATCTACACAATATTATCATCTAATTTCCTACTGTGAGCCTCTTTTATGGTTTCGGTTTGTTTTCCTCTGTAATAGGTGTTCTCCGTGGGCATATATGAATTTTGTGGACTATAAGTTAATGGGGGATGGTTAAAACAAGTTTGGGGTTTTTTTCTGTCAGGAAAAAAAATATTTTCAGTGAAATAAATTGTTTAGAGAAAGAGTCTGTTTAAAATTGCCCATGAAATTATAAGTTTGAAAAATATGCAAGTTAATATTTCCTAGATGGAATGCATCTTGAGGAAAACTACCTTATTTTAAACTCATCATTTCTTAATGAATAAACATCACATTAATATTTCCTGTACAATATAACAGCAAATTCTGAATAGAAAGTCATTCCAAATTATCTTCATACGGTTATTATTGATAATAGAATTTCTCACAAGCACCTTAAATTGCAGTGCAATTCACATAATAGTGTAAATCTGGTTTATTACTTACAGACTTGAATGTGTTATATGCATTTTCAGTCAGTTAGACACAATTTCACACTGTGGTAGTGATGAGTGACAAGACTAAAAAGAGAAACGAAACTAGTTCTTTTCTAACCTCTGAAAAGAAGGCACAGGTGTGTTATATCTCCTTTTGCCAAAAAGCTTCACAATGCTTCTGTAATTTCTGAAAGGAAACTCATCACATGAAATATGAGAACAATGAGTTATATTTCAGCTTCTGCTAGTTGGTCCTGTGTACTTGTTCATTTCAGTGAATCTCTGAGTCTCAGTGGAAGCAAAGCTGTTGAAGAACTCCAGCACACCTGGTCAGTTCCGACCTTACACAAGTCTATCTTCCACTGTATAAAGCATTCGGTTTTCATTCTGCACTGCAGGAAAAGTTTTTCCAAGATCCTAATCAGGTTTTAGAATTGGAATTGAAATTGGATTGGATTTGATGGATATTGATTTTTCGTTCACCTATGGCCATTGAAGAAGTCTTCACGTTGCCACTGTGCTCGGCAGTGCAAAGGTTCATTCTCCCAGGGGGTTCATGACACAGGGCCAAAAGTCAAATATCAGTTCCCTTCTCCCAAACCTAACTAAAAGTGACTGTACTCTTGCACTCAACCTCATCTAAAATCAGGCAAGGAATAGAATACTAAAGACCTCTGCCTGAAAGAAACTCTTCATAAGACCATTCTTTTAATCAGTCAGGTTTTTCTCATCCTTTAGAAAATTGGACTAGTTCCAGTAAAAAGATTTGTAAGATTACTCAGCATGTGCCTAAATCTAACTTTCCTCTGACAAGTGTCAGCTCTGACAATGTGTCAAACAAGTTGGCTTGTTTAACATATTGCTTTTTAAAACAACTTTTGTACCACTTTTATCATTGTTCTTCCTTTTCTATCATGTCTAAGTGCAAGTCTAACCTAGATTGGCAAGGATGAAAATATTTTAAAATAAAATGTTGCAAATTGTTCCCATAATCCATGCATAGCTAAATTATTCATTACTGCTATCCTGAGGAAAAAAAAATGTAAACAATATGTTTTATGATCTTACACCCTTGGAACTCAGTTTTTTCCCCACATTTTTAGCCCCTCCCAGTGCCTCTTACATTCATTTCTTTCAGAACATCTAAATGAAGTGATAGTGTGGGCTTGTCTGATTTCTGCAGTACGATTAACAAATAGAAGCTCTCCTGATCAGGAAGATTTCAGGTCATACACAATTCATTAACTTGGGGAAGATAACCAAAGATTACTGCATATGCACACCATGACACTTTTTTCCTTCACTCTATATCATAAACTGCCATTAGAATGCATTGTTATGTATTTAAATGTAGTAAGCTTCAGTAACATTGCAGCATCTATATTTTCCCAACCTTATCCTCTTTTGAGCTAAGTTACTGTTGGAGATAGTCAGTGTAGTTACTCTCCTACTGGGAACAAGTATCCCACACTTCTCAGCAGAAATAAAAATGCCATCGGTAAGAATATATTTCTATTATAATAATTTACTATCTCTCTCCTCTAATAACACTGGAAATCCAACAGCACCAAGGCTCAGATAGGTTTCCTGCCATAGTAATGAATAGATTAACAAGATCCCTGTCTTGCATTTGCACATATATATGCTTATGTATATATAATCCCAAACCTGACTAGTTCTTTTTCATAAGGGAATCAGGAATATATATTATTTATGTTATAAAACAATAAAGAAAGACAACCAAGTCTCAATAGTTCTAATAAATAAAATGAAACTACTGCACTGAAAACCACATTGAAAGTCATAACTAAATTCAGCCAGTTTCAGTCAACTCTGCAGACATCCACAGACATGCATGGCCCATGCTGGCAGAAAGCATATACTTTGTGCTAAGAAATGATTTCATAATCAAGCTAATGAGTAGCACAAATCCATTTCTACTGCTATCAAAAGTACTATTGTCCTGCAGTAGCCATCAGTAACTATTCATAACGGTATCTAAATAGGATACCCATATAGGATATTCACACATATCCATTTAGGTACATATGGCACAAACAAATTTTGTTTGGCAATTTGAAACTAACAAACAAAAGTCCTAAATAGTAGAGAATAGATTTTATACATACGCATATTGGATATGTGTACGCTGTATAAAGATGTGGTTCCATATGCCATACTTTGGGAGATAATTTATTTTACATCTATGTCATAACAAATACGGTGCTAAGCAGGGGAAAAAAAAAAAAAAGAAAATAAAAGAAAGAAAAGGAAAAAAAACCCCGCATATTTCTTCATTTTAAAACTGTGAGTATGGGTTTCTTTTCTGCTAACTTAAACTCTGCCTAGTCTAAATAGCTGACCTCTGAAATGAGACTCAGACAAGTGTTCCTGTGTTAGCCAGCTTCCTTCTTCCTTTAGAAGAAACACACCCTTTCATAACCAAACCTGCATCTTATAACACAGCAGTCCCTGCTCCCCTTCCAAATTATATTCGTTATCTTTATGGTTCCTTTAATAATTGAAGTCTATGAAAGTATACCTAAACAAACTGAGAACTGCCTCTAACTGAACCCTATCTCCTTGTGAGTTAAATCATCCAAGACAAGCAGACAATGGAAATCAGTTTAGGCCACAAAGTTGCAAAGATTTATTTATGTGCTAATCTGAAGCTCTGTGAATAGTCCTGTTGACTTCAGAGGGATTACTTGTAGTCCATGAAGTTGAGCAATCTGCGTAAGTGATTGCAAAATTGAAACCTTAGATAGACTGTAATTGGATTTTGAAAAAGGCTCAGAAACTGAATACACAGCTATAAATCACATCTGTTCAAAGAGTTATAAATCACAAAAAAAAGAATGTTTGAAATATAATTCTTTTTCTTAGTAGTTCAGCTGTATGAGGGCTAATTAATGAATAAAATTAATTTTAAATTTTTACAGATCATTAAATGTAAAGCCTCTGAAGCATGTAATATAAGTCAAAAGATATGAATCTTTGACAGAACACTTTTATTTACTTTCTTCTTACAACTTCAGCTATGATAAGTGAATTACCTGTATGACACAGGGAAAGGAAGTTTATCAAATATTAGAGCTAGGTGAAGATCAAAGATATAACCTACAAATGTCTCCAATAATTAGGAAAGAAAAGGTATAAAATGAGTGCATTTATTACAAGCCATATATGCCAGATATTTGGAGAGTATTCGTGCTTTGTTTTAATTAGCTGTCTCTTTCACTGAGTTGCTTGGCCAAAGCCTCCTGATAAGAAAAAAAAATTGTAGCCATTGGTCAAAATGCTTGTAACAAATCTTGTTTTAAATTGAAGCTATTTATTCAGAAACCAATCTACTACTGCTGCAGCAATCAATGTGTTTTCCTTGGAGTAGAACTGCTCCTGTGCTACTGTAAGACTGTTGTTAATTGCCTGTAACTAAATGATTGCTGTGCTTCTGGATGTAACTCTCTGGCACTTGCTCGTTTGTTGTGTTTAACAGAATGCCTGTCCCCCTAAGGGTTGGCCGAGTAATTTTCCTCTACTATTTTCTACACTCAGTCTCAGCTCCTTAAGGAGGGCCAGGTCTGTAATCTGAGTAACACAACACAGGGGCTAAATAGATTTTAAAAGGTTTGCACTTCTCATGTCTTGCTTCTGATGTGGAATTGTGATGAAATTGAATCTTTTTAGTATGGAGCCACTACAGGAAACTTGAATTTCAACAGGAAAAACAGATCACACTTCAAAGGGAGTGTAATGCCTGCTGCAGCAACTGTGCTCAAATCACACTGTAAAAGGCAGAATAAAGCAGCAGAAAAAAATGTTATTGTGAAGGTAACCATGGGCCGCAACCTTGGTGCTACACTTTAACTTGTCTTTAAAAGTCTTGTTGAAACTGTTGACAGGCACCACTGGCGCTCACAGAGCACCTTTCAGGAGTAAGCTCTCCTAGGGAGGAGCCAGGGCACCTGCCCCAGTCGGCATGGAGGCATAGAAATGTGAAATAGCTTCAGTCACCTGAGGGGCCAACAGCAAAGGCAGGACTGAGCCTTCTGCTTCTTGCACCTTCAGTTCAGCTCAACACAGGGTAACACTGTTCCTAAAATCCCTGAGGCGTCTTAGAGCCAGCCAGTGGACTTTTAGGGCACAGTTTAGCATCCTGCAGAAACGCAAACTCAAGGCCTGAAAACACCTAACCGGGTGTGACCCTGTGCCCGGGCCAATCCCGCTGCCTCCCACGGCGCTGCACAGATGTGGCTGTGCCGCCTCCAGCACTCTGGGGCTGGCTCAGGCATCTCAGGGATGCAGCGATCTGCTGGGCTAATCTCTGCCCCTCTCTGCCTCTGAACCCTGACAAACTGCACCCAAAACACAGAGTGAACATGTGCTGATAGGTGCTGTCCAGCACAGAGGAAAATACAAGCTGGCTCTCTGAGATCAACAGACCATGGCACTTCCTTTGCAAACAAATCTGTTTAAGGAAGAACCCCTTTATCTCTGTACCATCACGATGGTGCAGCAGCAACACATGAAATGGTAATTGCTAATATGTTTCAGCCTAACTAGAGAATTTTGTTGTTTGCTTTTATGGCCTAGTTAAGGACAGCTTCTTGTGCTTTCAGATAGATTTTACTGAAGTAAACATAAAGGCATAATCTCACTTTTTGGGGAAACATATAACTAAAGGCGATTCTGATGAAAAGTGATGCAGTGCATTAGTGTGATTTCATGCACAATGACAGAAAAGAGATGAATACTTGCAGTTATTTCTTCTCATTTAATATAAAAATCATTAGTTAAAAAACCCCCTTCTTTTTTCCAGTTGTAAAGTTTTTCTTTGCCTTTAGTGAGTCATAACAGCAGGCACATAAATAGAGTACTTTGCCCCTAGCAACCCAAAATATTAAAGCCTTTCTTCTAGTTACCATTGAACAGCTGCATCACCTGTATTACAAAATAAAAAACAGGGTATAGTAAGCCAATGCAGAGTAATTTCCATTTCCATTTATATTCTAAAATACTGCATTACTTGTCTATGGAAACCATATTTTCTTGAGTGTTTTTAATAACATTTCCCTCTCTGGACCAGAAAAGTATTGGGAGTTTGAAATAACCATGTCAGTCTTAAAAATATCTAACACAAAGGAGTTTCCAGCACAGTTTTAGAAAGAATGACATGGAATATAAATGCATTTTTATTTTATTTTATTACACTTTTACTGTCTTCTAGAGAGCAATGAAATCTTCTTATAGTTGCCTCATAATAATAAAAAAAAGGTGTGTGATTCTCAGTAGGTGCTGTCAAATAAATGTGATTGTCAATCTTTCCTCTAACCTTTTATTTCTCTAATTGAATTGTATTGTTCTGGATTATCAAATCTGCACAACCACACACATACACAAAAAAGAGATTATCCCAGGACTACACTACTTCACTCAGACAAGCTGCCCAGTGGAAGAGGACACTGTGAAAATAACACTTGTTCCAGCACAGATTTTTTATGAAGCAAACTCTGTACCTTAGATTTCCAAGGAAACTCTGTACCTCAGATTTCCAAGATCTGGTGTTTTTTCATTCCTCAAAACTGAGTGATTTGGAAAAACGTGGAAGGTTTTCAGACTGGCCATCTCGTGATTTCAAATTATGAAATTATTAGCAACTCTCTTCCTCCTCCTCCCCCTCCTTTATTGACACTGCCAGTTTTCAGACAATGAGCAAGTGAAAAGTAACAAAGCTCCTTGAGAGCACAGCACTTCAGACTGGGGGAGGCAAAAGTCCATGGTGGCATGTTACCTTTGGACTGACAAGTGGCTCCACTGCTGGTGCTGGACACTGGTTGTGGCCCCTGTCCTCAGGAACGGAGCTCCATGGCGATGATCTCAGTCCATCCTGTGAGCAGACAAAGACACCACGGGGTCAGTCTGAATGGGAATGTCTCAAGAGACAAACAGTGTGCTATGCCTACACCTTGGCTAAGCCCACTGGAGGAAAAGTGAGAATAAAGATGAACTGCAGACCTCTGGGAAACTGTTAAAATTACTAACATAAATACAACTGAGATGTGAGGTTCCTTGGATAAAGTGTCTTCGCTACTCTCAAGTGTTTTGTGGAGTATTTTTAATTATTATTATTATTATTATTATTATTATTATTATTATTATTATTATTTTGGGGAAAAAAATAAAATCCTTAATCTTGTCCAGTTTGTCCACATCCTATTTGTATATGGAATAAGGGAGGAGCAGTTTTTGCATTATAGTCCTCAAAAGGGAAACATTCACCTTTACTTTCAGTGTAAGTCAAATGGCAACATTTATCTAGGTAAAGCAAACTGTGATCTATCTACAGAAAGAAAAAAGGAACAGAGTTATTAAATATTTCATATATATGCACATCCCCAGCAAAATTTATTTTTTAAATGAGAAATTCACACAGTGTATCAGAGGGAAGAACAGCTTATTGAAGGATAAAAACCCCATCAATTAGGTATTCAAGGACTTCATAATGAAGTAAATACATAAATAACCCACCAATCATTATTTTATTTTAATGTTTAACAGAAGTGCAAGGTCTGCTGCTAATCTTTCTGTGGTTTGGAATGCGTTTGTTACTGCATTTTGTAATTCTTTGCAGAGCTGATGTACACAGTTGAGCTTGCTGGTGGGCTTGGTGCTATTCTGCTGCTGCTTGTTTGTTTAGTGACTATCTACAAGTGTTACAAGATAGAGATTATGCTCTTCTACAGAAATCATTTTGGAGCTGAAGAACTAGATGGAGGTAAGGCAGCTTCTTAACAAATTTCCTACTCTCTAAGAATATCTGTCTTTTATTTCTCTCCACCAAGGCCCAAATTTCATTTCAGTTCAAGATATGTTAACAACAGAAATTTAGGTGCTGACTTGATTATACATTCCTCATACAGCACATAAGCACAGTCACTGCTGAGCTGATGTATGTGCTGCTCTCTGAAGCTCCAGAAGACATCCGTGTCTTTTAGATTTTTATTCCTGATGCTGAATGTAAATTGCCAACATCTGTGCATTAAAGATTTCCACTTCCTGTCCTCCCTAATTGTATTCAACAAATAGGTAGAGGTTGAAGTGAATCTCAATTTACTGCTTCTTTAAACTGATCAGTTTCAATAAACTGTACTGAGTGTTTGGGAATGTACCCAGTAGTTCATTTGCTTGAGTTCATTTACTTAATCACTGAGCAGACTGCTAGTGGTCATTAGAGTTGTTCTGTGATTCAAGGACATCCAGCCTAAACAAAAGTAATCCACAATATATGCACCAGCTCTGTCAAACATATACATGCATTTTCATCTTTCTCTTTTTAAGCACTGAAGGAAAAGGTCTTCTTTGCCTCTAGCCTTACTAATCAAAATTGCTGTTGAACAGCCAACTGGGTTGAGTTGCAGGCTCTGATTAATTAGATTTGTTTTCTGGGGTCAGAGTTCCTGATGTTTTGTGCTACCACTATGTCTTTGGTGACAGGACTTTTTTTTTCTACAGAAATACTAATAAAAGTGGGGTTTTTTACAGGTCAAAGTAATAGCCTGTAGGCAGAAGCCACTGTGATATACTAAAATAAATATGTACTGATAAACAAGTGATGGCTGAATCTGTCACTGACAAGGAAAAGAGCAGTTGCAGAATTACAGGTCCTTATATAAGACTTCCATAGTAAAATCACTAGGGAATGACCCATTTCTGCCTCCCATCTAAAATTGCACAAGAATTCAAAATAGAAAATGCTCAGAACAACAAGCCCAAGAACACCAGAACATTTTGTAACCTTCTATGGGATTTACAAAAAGACGCATTAATATAACAGTTCAGTGAGGAAAAAAAGCCAGGTTATTCTCTTTATTTTACGGAGGAGGAAACTGAGGTCCAGAGGGACTGTGAGTCATGGAGGATTTTGACAGACACCACCTTCTTTTTCAGAAGCTGAGATCCTCTCCTATCCACAAAGCAGCTGCCAGTTTAAATGGGCATGTTTACTTCCATAAATTATGTGAATTTAATAATAGTCATATTAGAATATGCAGAAATAGAAACTTAAAATAATAATTGTTTAGATAGATGTAATCTAATTTTTTCTTTCTTAGTATCATTAATTCTTTCCTTTATAGCTGTCATTTATCATTTTCTCAAATAATTCCAATTCATTTGCGGACTTACTCTGCCAGGTGTTACACTCATGACTCTCTCTCTTGTCCCATCCCAAATATTGATCATCTGGGAACAGCAATACTTCAGCCATGGATTTCAAACATCAAAAAAAGTTACCTCTAAAGGACAGTATTTTGTGATTCAAAAGGAGGAAAACCAGTATCCATTCCGTTTATCCTTCTGAGCAAAGGTCATTATTAAAAAGGTGGAGCATGGATTCTCCTTAGAAGATCAGCGCAAACACTGATAGCTTGGGTGCTTAACAACAGCAACATAAAAAGAAAAATACTACTTACAAATTCCTAATGAAAACATGTAGCTTCTACTGTGTTCAATATGCTGGCAACATGGATAAAATCCGTTGTGCTAATGAAGTGACTGCAGCTGCACATTTCACTCTGTCTCTTTCACTTACACTCGTGCAAAAGAAGGAAGATGGAGAGAAAACATTCCACAGAAGCCCAAGCCATGGCTTGTGCAGAAATAACTTGCAGATATACACTGAGATCCCTTCCTTTGGCTTAGTTTGTTATTGACAGACACAAAATGCTGAACTCTAAAATCCTATTCTAACCGCATCTCCTGCAGTGCAGCAGCAGAGCGCCCACGTTCTATTCATAATTTACACCATGTTCTGTCATACTTCAGGACAGCATGGAGATAAGCAAACATCAAAATATCACAGTCTTTTTTTTATGTGCACTGTATTGTACCCAGAGAGGACTTGAAACCCTTTAAAGGTAAGGTCCAATTAAAATTTTCAGTTGAAAATCTCTTTTAAAATTCAGTGCTTCATTTCTTCCCTGATCAGAGGACAGGCCCTTCAGGATGTCAAATCTCATCACAATTCCTTTTTCCTTTCCAAGCCTTAGACACATCAGTTTTTCTCAGGCTAACTAGCATACGCATTTTTGTGGGAGGCATGGGTAAATTGTGAGAAGTATTTGAAAACAAAGTATTTAACCCTTACATCTAATGTAACTCAATTTATTGCTTTCTCTAGGGACACTGCAGATTAAGCAAGTGATCACAGCTGTCAATTCCTCATTTCTCTAACTTATAGAGTTGAATTTCCTGATATTTTTTCTCAGCCTAAGGACTAGACTCTGTTTTTTCTCTCTCCTGCAGACACTGCAGCTCAGTCCTGGGAATGGGAATTGAAGCCCCTTTTGTTTTCATGGTTGATTCCCTGCCTTTCCTACTAATTTGGAATATAGTAAAAGTTTCTTCTTCTCCTCTCACTCCATCCCTGTGCTTTCCAGCCGCGTGGGAGCTGGCTCCACACCAGGGGATGGCGTGATGGACACCGCCATGTGTCCCTCAGTGCAGAGCAGCACAGCGTGCCCATGTCCAGTCAGGGGACGTCGCTGTGAATGTCTGACAGCTCCGCCGGTCACTGGAGCACAGGGCCAAGAGAAACACTCTGACCCTTGGCGAAGCAGTAGCTCTTTTACCTGCAGGTGTTTGGCATGACCTTGCATGTCTGAGCCACAATTCACCACTACTGGTTTGGTGGTCAGAAGCTCCCAAATCTGTTTAAGAGGAAAAAAATTCAGTTCAAGATGTCTCTGCATAAACAGTAAAGATGGTGGTTTGAAGTGCTATGCAAACAAAGAAATGTCCTGTACTGTTCTGAAAAGAACATTTTCAGAAATAGGTACTTCGCTGGGAACTTCTGAAGGCTAATCTTTGTCAAATGTCAGGCAACGTTTTTAGTTTTCCAGCTTTAAACTTAAAAGCTTATTTCAAAAACCCTTGTCCATAAAGCATACTTTAGGGACTAATATTATATTAGTGAAAGCCACTTTTAGAAGTGATGATTTCTTCTATTTTGTTGTACACAGAGCTCCAACAAAAGAGATTTTATACCATGTTCATTCTCTGTGGACAATTTTAGCAGGTGCTTTTTATGTATTTCTATTTTCCAAGGACCTCCTCTTGCCGTTGTTCCCAGTTTTGAAATGAGTTTATGAAAAAATGTATCATACTTTAACTGACAGAGTGAAAATCCAAATAACCATTTACAAGTACCTGTGATCAGCACATGTCCTGACTTCTTTCTAGCTTGCACTCTGTGACCTTAAAAGCTATTTGTATCAGAAGAGATATTACTACTGTATAGAAATCTGCTCTTTATCTATATATGAACTGACTTCCAGGCACCCTAAGATCAGTAGAAGTTCTCCCATGATTTTACCTGGGACAGCTTTCTCCTCTGTGTTTTTCCTGCCCGTCAAATTGTGCAAGGATCAGTCCCCAGGCATGACAGCCACATCAGCTACAGTGAGGGTGGAGAGGGAATCACTTCTCTCACTAGTGCCAGTTATGATCCTGCCTCAGAGTGGATAGGAGACTCAAAATGACCAAAACATCTATTTTCTACTTTTTTTTTTTTGCCATTTCAAGTTCTAAGAGGTTCCAGTGCATATATGGATGACTATATGCCAGTTTTAATTTACATTATGGATAAATCCAGAAGTCTATGGATGACAGGCTAAAAACCATTGGGCATAATCAGATAGGCAAAAGTACTCAAAAAACTTCTACATGTGTTAGTGCTCCAGATGCCAGTTTCAGAGGCAAGATCATATGGTACAGGTAAGAGTAGAAACAGTTTGCAGGTATCTGCCACTACCATTACCTGTGTAGATTTTTAACCTTTGAAATTGGTGAAAGTTTTTGTATCAAGGAATTAATAAGAAAAGATAAACACTATCTTTAAAAAAAAAAATAAAAAAGGAGAAAAGAAGAAATTTTATACTAGGAGGCTGTCAAAAATAAGTAGCAATTGAAGACAAAATCTGACCAAATGTGTTTTAAATAATTTTCCAATGAAATTTACATAAATATCCTTTCTTATTGCTATGCTGACAAGAAGTCAAGCTTTAGTTAAGATTTAGCTCAAGTCAAAAAAAGAAGACTATACCCAGCTGATAGCTAGAAAGTGAGAGCTTTGTTTAAGAGCTGAAATGATGACCTTCACAATGCCCCTTGGTGCCTTTATGTTCTATCAGCTGTTTCTAAAATATTGGGGAGGAGCTCATTGTGGTGTCCTCAATCTTCTTCTCAGCTTTCTTTGCCATGGAAACCTTGGTGAACTGAAGGAAACCACGGCCTCTGTGCAGCTCCCTGTGTTACAGGGACCACAACTGGGCCCAGGCCTGGGGAGTTTCAGTTCTGAAAGAGGGAAAGTGGCTGCTTTTTTTTGTTTGCTTGTTTGTTTTCCACCACATTGTGGAAATAAAGCATAGTGCTCCTCGTAAGATTAAAGCTTGCCACTGCTGAGCTCTCTCAGTTCAGGAAGTCTTGTTTGGATTTGGTGCATGACATCTATACTATTTCTTGCCCTTTCATGAGAAATGAGTTTCTACATCTTGATGAGGGGAATAAAATCTATGCTCAAATTAGGAGATTGGTGAAACTGGTTCTTCCTTGAAGTTCCTGGTGCACCTGGGAGTCCTTATGTAATCATCATTTTTGTCCTTGCTATAATTTAGCTGCAAAAGAGCAGCAGGGCTCATGGATGAACCTATGCGAATGCTCAGATAATATCTTATTAACTGTACAGGACAAGAGCAGGTAAGAAATACTTCTTAGTGGTTTCCTGGGTTTCATTCCAGTGAAACTCTTAAGCAGCAAGGAATGGCAGTGCTTTGAGAGTCTTCAGGTTTCTGTGTGACTAAGTTATTAACTTGCAAATATAAATTTACCACTGGTTTAAGCACCACCAAAGCACTTGTGTTAATGACAATGCTATGCAGGTATAGCTAGACTGAAATTACCGCTGAAGTTAGTGACTTTGCAATTACTGAATCTTCCCTGGGGACACACAGAATAAGTTTGCAATGGCAGTCTCACCACTCGTTTATATATCCTTACTGGCTATTGGCAAATTGTGACGATAAGAAATCCTGCTCTATGAATATCAATTTCAAATTCTATTAAAATCACCTTAGAAAAATGCAGCTCTCTTCTTTCTGAACATTACTGGTTACAAAAAGGGATTTTTCTCTTATTTAATTACAATTTTATTGCTGGAAAACTGTTTATTTTAACTCTTCTTGTTTATGCTATTTATTTACATCTGAAATGCAATTCAAACAATAAAAACTCAATTTATGTCTCCACTGAATATGGGATTTTCTAGATTCTGTGCATGAAATGTGCTAATTCAAAGGAAAATTCTTGCTTTTTTCTCTCTTCCTATTTCATAGCATCTAAAGTGCATTTGTAATATATGATATACGTATCTATATATATATATATATCATAAAAAAGAAAATGTTACCAAGATCATCTTTAGATTCCAAACTAAGAGATTGTTGTGGGTTAAAAAGTTCAGATGTAAAGTAGGAAAAAAAGAGGCTACCATACAATTCAACATTGCTCACTTGCACAAGAATATGAATATCATGAGGAATGCTACATTTTAAAAATACTATGCCATGGAAAAAATTGTATGGATAGCTCTTAATTTTTATTAACATTAAAAGGGCTTGACATTTAAAAATAATAGAAAACGTTACAGTGAGCTTCATCAGCAATAGTAAATAGTGTGAGGAAAAGTATAAGTATTTTGAAAGACCAAGGATTTGAGCATTTTTTTCAACTCAGCATTAAATGTCATTTTTTCATTATATTAAGGATAACCACTATCCCAATGTATATATTAAATGTGGCCGCCAAATAGGGAAGCAAATACAGATTAAGAAATGCCATAGTTTTGAAGCAACTACAGTCTCAGAAATTTTGAAAAGTTCTTTGTAACCTTTCCTGGACGTAGCACGTTTTTTCAAAGACAAAAGCTTCCTGTATCAGTTTGACTCCAGCTCCCTGCAGCATTTGGAAGGATCCAATCTCCTGTTTCCAAAGCTCCCCTTGAAATCCTGAAATGCTGAATTAAATTAGTGCGTGGCTCCTAAACCCTGCATGAGCATCTGAGTATTTAAGAGGAGAGCATGTGCTCTGTTGAAGGAGAGGAATCAACTGTCCTGTTCCCTGTTGATGTGGAAATGGAAGATCTGCCCAACCTTGCTGGCTACACCGAGCTGAGGAGCACCCTGAGCATGGTCAGCTGCCTCCAGTGCACTGAACGTTTCTGAAGGCACTGCAAACTACTCTGAGGATTTCAGGATGCACAGACACTCGGGCCGACTCCACCATCTGGGTCTTAGGGCTTCACTGAAATAAGGGTCACTATTAAACATAACATTGTGAAATTTCTCTTTGTTTTGATCTCTTAATCTGTATTGTGCCCAAATGTATCACACCAGCTAAAAGTCAGAATTTGTCACTGGCTTGAACATAGCTGATAAGAAAAAATTGCTCTAGAAAGTTGTTTTTGTTTTGTTTTTTTTAATTTTTCATGCATATACATAATTTTTTTGTCCCCCATTAGCAGAAATATCTTCAATGTTTAAATCCAATAAACCCTCAAAGGCCCAAACTGCTGACTTCTTGAATGCAACATGGAAATCATTAGAAAACACATACATCTATAATGCAAATTTGCAGTTAAATCTGTTTGGTCGTCCCTGTAGAAGACAAAATTCTATCTTTCTTTCTGTAGGCACCAGCTTATCATTTCTTCATGTGTAGCTGTTAAGAGAGCATGCATACAGATGAGTTCTTAGATGTCTAATAGCAATTTACTTACCCAAAGATCCCATTTGCATGTGACAAAGTAGATGCATATAGAGTCTGGTTTTCATTTTACGCTTACATTGAGCCTTTAAGTGACTGCTGCTGAGCACATCCTTGGAATAACAAGAAGCATTTACAAACTTCATCCCCTAAAAATTTATATCAATTCTGCTGGATTAACATTGTAGAAACTTATAGGAAGTATGAGAGAGTACTCTGCATTTGGATGAGTACCAAAAGAAATGGGCAGTATTAAAGAAAGCATATTCCAATGATGCAACAGGTGCTTTGTCTAGAATCCTGGGCCACTAGATGAAGTAATCTTTTGGTGTGTTATTACTGAAGATGAGATTTAACCCTCAGTGTTTACTCTTAAGGTCCATCTGTACCTGGGGCTGAGTGTAGCTCCATGACCATTGCTCATTTACAAGCTTCTCACTTTCAACTCCATAGAATGGTTGAAATTATAGGACAAATTGAAACTCACACTCTGTTTTGCCTGGAGTCTTGCAATACCAGTGGTTTGGGGCCGACCGAAACATTTGTGGACTGAGTGCATCACACCTTGAGCACAAGCTGCATTTGACTTCATTGTGATGAACTAATTCAGAGCTTCCACATGCCTGATGCCCAAACACATCTATGAAGATATACCCTAGAGACCCCAACCATTCTTTGCCCTACAAATACTAATAAAACTAGGAGGGAAAGACGTTTTCCCTGCAATACAGGATGATGCAGCTATAGCTAGTGGAGGTGCTGAAGCTTCCATGACGTGAAAAATGTGTACTTTCAATAAATGCGTAAGTGCGATATTTGCGTATGCAATAAAACAGTGTCATAGCAAAAGTCATTTCCCCTCCAAGTAAGAATGTGAAAACCATCATAACAGTCAATGCTCAGCCATTAAAACAGTTCGAATTCTGCATTATTTCTTATTATTTATCCCTTTGAGAAATGATACATTCTCATCTTTACTCAAATACTTTGAACAGAGCTGGTCTCAAGCATGTACCGTGGTCATGATCATTAATGAGGTGACAATAGAATATGTCTTTGCAGCATCAGGATTTTGTCAGTTGTAATAATTTCCCCACATATTTGTTGATCTCACTGTGTGTAAACTCTTTTGCTGGGTTAACACTGTCCTACTGCAGCAACAAAAACCTGCTGTGTAATGTCCCTCTGTATAGTACTTCATCCAATCAGTCTTATTTTAAGATACTGTCAAAGGCAGGAGGTGCTTGTCTGTCATTAAAGGACATGTTTTCATAAATACTCCAAAAAAATAATGGAAAGTGTGAACCATAAAAGGCAGTGTTTCTCTTTTTCCTAGTTTCCTATTTTTGCTGTTGTTTTGGTTGGTTTTTTTGGGTTTGTTTGTTTTTTTGTTTGGGTTTTGTTGTTGTTGTTGGTTTTTTTCCTGTGGCTATTACAATCCAATAGATAATATCCCACAAAAGGTGCACAGAGCCCAGAATGATCATACAGCCATTTCATGGGTTTAGAAAGTTTAAAAGTCATAACAGTACAACCAAATTTGTTCCGTCATCTGCAAATGTTAATGAGCATAGTGCATATGGTTCCTCAGAAGGGTGAGAGGACTGCTCAAGATTAGCACTTCTCCATTAATTCCATTTACACGCTTTGCAACCACCCCACAGCTGGCAGGCTTCTCTAGATAATGCAACCAGACTACAAAAAGATGTAAAATGAAGAAAGGAGAGGCTCAATAAATAAATGAAGTCAGTACTGACTGAATATAACATTACTTATGACACACAGTGTTTAGAGTATTCAATCAGATCTCTTACAAGCAATTGATATTCTCGGTAGTCTGTTCATAATGTTGTCAAGAGAGTTAGAAGGATGTTAACATTTCATTACTCTTGTCATTGATTTTCCTCTGCTTTCTTCACAACAAAACTCAAATGTGACCTCTTATTCCACTGAATTAGTTCCAGAGCACTTGGCATTATAGACCTCCTAATGAAAATTAATGGTGGCTCTTTTGATTCAGTCTTTCCAGTAGGCACACCAAGCACATTTAAAACACAGGCATGGCTATTTCTCATATTGAAGTGAAGTAACATACTGTTAAGTAATGAAATGTGTATTAATGCAACATTAAATTTGCAAATTTAAGTGCACAGAATTCAAGAAACTTAAACTGCATTATCAGGAGCTGATTCTGGAAAGACTTAAGCTTGGCAGTAATTTCATACCTGGAGAGCTAAAGAGTTTTACAAGGAGTGCTATACGTACACTTAGAGCATTTCAGTCCCAGGTCTTAAATTTAGAGTAAAACTCTGACAAGACTGAAATGCTTTTACTATGCATCAGAGATATGTGCGCATTAGCTTAGGTATTTCCATGCTCTTCTTTCTCCTTTATTGCTAGAGAAGAATGCAAATTCTTCTCAGTGACTTTTGTGCTCGTGAGCTGTCACCCTGCCGGTGAGTGAGTTTCCTTCATCTGGATTCTTACATAAACTGACTTCTGTCTATGGATATGGACCTTCCTTCCTTGCATCTGTATAACTAAGGATTATCCCTACAAGGTGATATGTATGCATATCTGGAGACTGGGTGAAACCTTGCCATGTTATCTAAACCATTTCCTATTCCTGGAAAATTGTCCCAGAAATAATACCCAGGGAAATATCTGGGAAAACTGCTAGAATAAGGAATAAACTAACTTAATTTCTCTCTTTCCTTAGACAACAAAGACTATGATGCATATCTATCTTATACCAAAGTGGATCCTGACCAGTGGAATCAAGAAACTGGAGAGGAAGAAAGATTTGCTCTTGAGATTCTACCAGATATGTTAGAAAAACATTATGGATACAAGTTGTTCATACCAGACAGAGATTTGATTCCCACAGGAAGTAAGTCATGTCTTTATTCTCATGTGGTTTTGGAGGAGAAAATGAGTGATTGCAGTGGTTGTTTTAGTCTTCTTTCTATACCTACTCCTTCAGAAGGTCATCTTTTATCCCATGTCTTAGAGAATGGTGAAGATAAGCCACCAAACATTAATGTGTATTTCCCAGATAAGAGGATTATTATTTAGTAATTGTATTGTTTTAATTGAAGGTAAAACAATGCAGAAAGGGCATGCGTAAGTAAAGGAAATGAAAGTGACTAACATTTTTCAGATTTTTTGAGAGCTTGCCTCTCTAGGAACGAATACCAAGTTCTTTTCAGTTCCTTGGATTTTGTTTGGAAAGGTATCCATGATTCTAAGTATCACAGAAATTCACACAGGAAGGAAAAAGTTGTGTTTGGACTAAGGCAGTGGTTGAGTAATAACTTCTACACCAGACAAAAGTAATGAATTTTGTCAGTGTCCACTGCAGACAAATGTGTAGCGGATGTACTTGATCATTCTCAGAGACTGAAAACTAGATTTGACTCCAGCTGGTACAAGTAGATCTTTTTCAAATTTTTCTCACATATTCCAACATAAGTAGAGTAATATTTTATTTTATTGTTGTAATATTCTTCATGACTTCAGTGTAACCATATAGACAGCAACTAAGGTCTGTACCTACAATAAAAGATAAAAGAAAGGATTCTTGGTATAGACAAAGTACAACATACCACATCCAACAGTCTCATGGATAATTTTTAAATCTACAGCAAACTAAACACTAATTTACAGGAAACAACACTGTTGTCATGAATGTGTGTGGCAGAGGCATGAAAGAAAAACAGAATCCAAGCCTACCAAATAGGGTATCATTTGGATTTGGGACTGAGGTCCCAAAGAACATGGCTGCTGCTCTGTTGTCTAACTGGGTGACTTTGCCTTTTTAAAGGTAAAAATCATGATGGACATATCTGTTCCAATAGTGGTATAGATGATACAAAGCCACAGCTCAAGAACAAACAATCCATAGCACATGTGGGAATAGATGTTTTGCAGGATCACAGGATGGTTGAGGTTGGAAGGGGCCTGTGGAGGTCATCTTTTCCAACCTCCTTGCTCAAGCAGGAGCACATAGAGCAGGTTGCTCAGGACCATGTTCTGCCAGGCCAGCCTGGCACATTTGCAATTGATGTTTTTGTATATTTCAGTGAGATTTTCTGAGAGCAGGGATTTGCCTCTGTTGTTTCTCACCAGTGTATGAGAGCAGACTGTTTCCTTAGATGGTTTCTTGAGCAATTGTTTTGTTTTATAGCCTACATTGAAGATGTGGCAAGATGTGTAGACCAAAGCAAGCGACTGATCATCGTCATGACTCCAAGTTACGTGGTAAGAAGAGGTTGGAGCATCTTTGAACTGGAAACACGGCTTCGAAATATGTTAGTCACGGGAGAAATCAAAGTGATACTGATTGAATGCAGTGAACTACGAGGAGTTATGAACTACCAGGAGGTTGAGGCCCTAAAACATACCATCAAGCTCCTCACTGTCATTAAATGGCATGGACCAAAATGCAACAAGTTAAATTCCAAGTTCTGGAAACGTTTACAGTACGAAATGCCTTTTAAGAGGATTGAACCCATGACAAACGAGCAGGTTTTAGATGTCAGTGAGCAGGGGCCCTTTGGGGAACTGCAGACTGTTTCCGCAATTTCTATGGCTGCAGCCACCTCCACTGCTCTTGCCACTGCCCATCCAGACCTGCGCTCCACCTTTCATAACACATATCACTCACAGATGCGCCAGAAACACTATTACCGGAGCTATGAGTACGATGTACCTCCCGCCGGCACCCTGCCGCTTACCTCCATAGGTAACCAGCACACCTACTGCAACATCCCCATGACGCTTATCAACGGGCAGCGGCCACAGACAAAAACTAACAGGGAGCAGAACCCTGAAGAGGCGCACACAAACAGTGCCATACTGCCCCTCTTGCCGCGGGAGACCAGTATATCGAGTGTCATTTGGTGACCAACATGCAAGGGGCTGTCAACCCCCTTGAGTAGGAGCAGAGTCTGCAGTCTGGTGCCTGGAACTACATCCTCGACTGCTGCTGTTAAACATGCATTACAATCGATAACAAACGAGGAAAAACAGGGTCTTGTACATATGTTTTTGCAATTTCTTTGTAGCATCAGTCTTCCTGTTTTACCCATGTCTCTTCCCATCCACATTTTTGACTTTGTTTTATATGTCATTGGAATTTGTATATTTACTTTTTTTTTAAATGAAGAGACTGCTGTATAGATAGGAAACTTTTTTGCTTCATTAGTATAGTTTTAGACTTTTCGTTTGTTTGTTTATAACCTCTTTTGGGAATGCTTGGACAAAGCTATGTTGATATCAGAAGCACCACCCATTTTGTTGGCCTGCCTAGCCTGATTCCTGAAGGCCATGCCTGCTGCAGCTCACCTCTTTTGGAGAGTTTTTGTTCTTAGAAGGACCCCATTGCTCACTGAGAGCTCCAGTTCCATTTCTACTCCCGTAATGTGCACTGCTCCTTCCCTGCCCTTACAAAGACCCCCATTTGGGGTAACACTACAGTCTGATCATCTAACATGTAACTTGGTAGATACCTGTCAAACGAGAAAATACCCAATCTGTATCGGTTGCTTCACAGTAGTCACTACAGAGTATGTAGAAACTATAGTCCGTTTGGTTTTTGCTTTCTGGGGTTTGGTTTTTATTTTTTTTTTTCATTCTTATTTTAAAAATGAGTTGGTTGTATCCCTTTTATAAATACAAAAGCAACCCTATTTTTAACACATCCTGGAAAAGTATTAATGTGGTTGTGGATTTTATTTTTTAAGCACTTGATTTTTTTTCTTTTCCAAGTTTCAAAATCCTGCAAATAACATTTGCAAATGTCAGGCAAGTAAGACAAGTGAGGCAATAGACACTGAAGTGCAGAGTCCTGCTGATATGTACAGTGATGACTTCCAAACCAAAGGGGAATAAAAAAGACAGTATTGTAGATGTTTTGTCACTTTGTATAATAGAAATTTTTATTTTCAAAAAAAAAAAAAGTAAGAGCAAAACATTATTTTCCTGTGGGTTTCAGAGTCCCTTGTATTTTAATGTTCCAAAAACTGTATTTGCTTTAAAATTATATATTCAGGATTAAGAAATCTTCTTTCATTTGGTTTTAGCTTGTAACAATAAATAAAACTTTATTAATTTCAACATGATTTTAGTAAGAACTCAGGCAGAAAAAAAATGACATGATTACCAGAAATATAATTGTTTTCAAAATAAACTTTATTTATACAAAATTAATATTTAAATCAGACCTGGAAGTATTAAAAAAATTTATTCACTTTAATGAATAAATAAATTAGTTTTATTTTTATGTATGATTCTATCTTTGAGGAGTTGCTAATAATGCATGTACCATGGCTAACAGCGAAGGAAAAGAAGCCCACCACTGTGTTTACATCCAGAGATCTTTAAGACAAATTAAATAAGCACCTTGCTCATATACTTATGTTTTAAATAACAGAAAGTCCTTTCTGGGTTTAGAAAGAGAGAGGAGTGGTGCAGCTCTGCAACATGTTCAGGCCAAGCTCTGTGCTAGTGCCTGCTGGCAGAAGCAAAGGAGCTGGGGTAGAGTTACTGGCTGCAGCACACTGTCATAGAGTCATGGGTTTGATTTACCCTGGTAGAATCACAAGTGGTGTCCTGGCTAACAGGCCTTAGAGTCTATTTATTAATTAATGAGCTTTAGGTATTTTTATGGCAGCTGAATTATATCAGCCAATATAATGGATGTTGTGGGGTTTGCTCATCATGATTGTCACGACAAAAGTATAGCTTATAAAATTTTGGTCTTCTTAATGAGAAGTGAGTGGAGAAACTGCAGTTTTGGGGGATGTTTGTGGGAGCAATCCAGAACTGACAATGTGGGAGGAAATGACTGTGCTTCTGTTGTGAAAGTCAAGAAATCTCAATATCTGCATAAGAAGCTAATAGACCTTTGAGGTATCCACTGATTTTTATTTGCTTAAAATGTTTATTTCACTGAGATTTAGCTCAAGTCCTTTTCTACAATCTGTTCTTTATTATAGTGTCTCTGGACATGTGCCAAACATCCACAAAATGGAAATTCGGCTGCCAGGTCACATAAAATTTTAAGAGAGCTTTGCACTTTTGCATTAAGAAAGCTATTATTTGTTTGCTCTTACAGACACCTGTCAGGCACTGATGGCATTTTCCTTCATTCATCTGGATGCCTGTCCTGCTTTCCACTGGGCTGAGGAGGGGAGAAGGGAAGGGGTTGAGTGAGTGGCAGTGTGGTGCTTAATTTCCATCTGGGCTTAAACCACAATGGTCCCAAATACCCTAGGATCCTCTGAAAGCAATGCATTATTTTTTTCCCCTTTACATGCCCTGATGTAAAGACTGGGATGTGGAATAAATGTAGGATGTAATTATTTCACCACAATCACATTTAGACAATTGGTAGGTCTTTTCTTAGCCACATGAGAAGTACTTTTCTGTTCTTCTATTTTTAGTGTAGATTTAAGCACTTTGAATAGCATGATTCAGGGATTGACAAATACTATTTGATATTCTCACCACTTAAAGAAAGTTTTACTTATAATGTTTTGCCATAATATTAAATACAAGAAAAACAAAAACAAAAAAAATAAAAGAAGAGAAACAAACCACAAAACCTGAAATAAGTGGAGAAGTTGTTTGTGGCTTGAGAAACATTCCTGCTTAGGATTCCTTTTCTGTGAACAACTCTGTGTGGGGAGCAGTGAAGGGAAGTGTTATGTGTTCACGTGCTCTATGCTTGACAAAAATTCTGTTGGAATGCAAAATAAAATGGAAACAAACAAACAAACAAACAAACAAACAAACCAAAACCAGCAAAAACTGTCATTGCCCTAGTGCTTAGGCTCCATCATTTTTGGTGAAGGTGTTTTGGTTTTTGACAATGCAGCCTGAACTGTGCATGCAATAGCCACATATAAGGTTTAGCCATAAGCAAGTAGCACTTTATTTTAAAAAAGGCGCAGTGTGATAATCAGAAAAGCTTACTCTTCCTGGTCAATAACTTTGGGTCTGTATATGGATTCTATGCACATGAATTATCCAAGTGTGGTGCTCTATCTTTAAAAGGCTCTCTCTAATCAGGGTAGTCCATGTCATAAACAGACTCTTGTTGCACAGCTGGTGTAAATTCAGTACATAAGTTCTCCAGACAGCATATATTGCTGGACAGAAATGGGAGACTGTATAGAATGCAGCTAATTATTTTGAAGGCAAAATGCATTGCTGGGTCTGATTCTGTTCTCAGTTGCAGCACTATGATTTGAGAGTAAATCTAATAAATCTGAATGAGTATAAAATTGATTTGTGTGGGAGAAGAAAATTAGAAAAGCGAAGAGAAAAGGAATTCATATCTGCAGTCTGTGACAAGCTGAAATCTTGGCTGCAAGGAAAGGAGCAGCAAAATATCTTCTGAATTTTAGTAGGGACCCAGTTCTCACTTGGCAGCCAGCATCAAAAACTTTTGATATGATCTTGTTCACTGTTAGGCTTAGATGCAAACTAAGATTTTTCTATTATTGCACAGCTGTGAAAACCATGTGTATTTTACATAATGGGTGATAATCAGCTTCAAAATAGTTAGAAAGCTTGTTATACTCGCCTGATCAAAATTAACAAAATTTTATTTGGATATTGTGCATTAATGACACATTTAAATTATAGATAGAGCAGTGAGATTTGGGGGAAAGTGGCCTAGTAAACAGGATTCCTTTCTTTTTAAACTTAAAAATGAGGACCAAAAGAAGAAGAAGAAGAAGAAAATATCAAGCTAGTAAGCCTAAGGAGAGTTGAATTAAAATCCAAAGAAGAAAAAAAAAAAAGAGTAGTAAAGTAAGCTGAAAAATAGAACAATGGCCAATGGAGAATAAGGGGCAAAATACCCACTTGCTTTCTGACTGTATTGTGGTTTCTTTTGTCATGCAAAGCTCTGTACTCTGGCTGACCTACATCAAGCAACTGGCTTTTTTGGAGGCCATCCAGAGAGATCAGCAAACAAATATGTCCCTGTATGTCTAATACACTTCCGTATGATTCTGTACTTGTTGATAGTCTCCCACAGAGAGATTTTTGTTTGTCTTCTATTGTGATAAAGAGGATGGCAAAAATCTGTCAGCGCTGAAAAAATCTCTGTAACAGACTTAGTTTATTAACTAGAGTAACTATATTCCTTTACTCCCACCCCCTCTCTGGTTTGCTGCTATCAGAACACTTTTTCTAACCCAGCTGAGAAATAGGTTAACGTGGCAAGCAACAGAAAAAGTGTAAGCAACCTCATAACAATGAGTTTCCTTGTATTATAAGGGCTGCAAGTTCCCTTGCCTTTTTTTTTTTCATATGAACACATCTCTTCCCCTCCTAAATAGCCCACTGAGTGGAAGTTAAAGAACACCATTGTATCTTTAATTTCAGATTCACTGAATTTAGCATGGATACTGAGCTGTTGTTTATGTTGTTTTGCGGGGCCGTTTTCCATTGACTCTGTCTCTATCCTCCAAGAAGACATTGGCAGCATCACACTTCACCAAACAGCCTTGACTTCATGTTCCAAAACTCAGAGCTGTTGCCCTGGGGAGCAAAAATTATAAAAATGTTTCAGTTATTAAGAGTTTTCCTATGCCTTTTTGTTGTTGTTGTTGTTGTTGTTGTTGTTGTTTTGCTTTCTTGGTTTTTTTTCTTTTTTTAATTCTGTTTATAACAATGTTTGACTTTTGCTCTGGACTGATAAGCTCTGGGGGTAGGTTTAGAGTCCACAGGGTCATGAAGTAGTTAGAGAAGAAATTACAAATGCAGATTTGATACCTTATGGGGAAAATATATCAATTCAAGAAGCAGTTCAGATTACTAAAAAATGAGTATATTTTGATTGAGAGTTTTTAAAAGGAAATATTCAATTTGTAATTACAACCAGCCTCATACCAAAAGCTTATCAGCATTCTTAACATTAAATAGCCAATACCTTAGATAACAAAATTTCAGAAACATTCAGAGTTCAATTCAAATATTTTTATTTTGGGGGACTAAGAGTTACATGATTCTCTAGGATCTAAATGTTAAATAAAATAGATTATATAGTACTGAGCTTACAGAGAGCACAAACATCTCTTTTCTTGATCACTTTTAGGAAAATAATTTGAAGGAAAATGCAAGAACTAGGAATTTGAGGGAGGTATTATTGATATCTATTATAAAGTCATCTCTTAGCCATCAAGACATGACAAAAGGAACACACAAATTACGAAAAAAATAAAATAGATGTGTTTTTTAACCTTCTCTTTCTCTGTTAATCAAATATTACCTCTCTCTCTGCCCTGCTCAAAAATACAAATCATCCAGGAACAATTAATACCTACTGAACCCATACTCTCAAACACATTTTGTGACAGATAAAGAAGTGCAAGCCAGAACAGGCAGCTGCACCACATCTGCCACTGAGAAGCTCCACAGAGGGTAAAATGTGTTCCTGTGCATGGTGGGGGAGAGCACAGGCCCCTCTGGCCTCACGTTTAGTTACTCCTGTGTCAGGAGGCTGCAGAAGGAGCCCTGGGCTCAAGGTATCACCACTGTCCTACCTGCTGTAGGCAACACGCAGGGAAGGTGGGCAGTAAGTTGCTGCTGATGTTACTGAAAATAAATGTGAGAACCACCAGATGTGGAGGGACAGATACCCTATGGCAAGGGAGCTGGAAGAGCAGGAAGAGCTGACATTGCCCGTTTGTTCCCCACTCAAAGTAAACGCCAGGATCGAGCATAGAAAGTGGTTAATGTGCAATCCAGTAAATGACAGCCACAGGAAATTGCCATCTCAATCAAGTAACACCACACCTGAGCACTCTTGCAGAAATTTATATCCCATCCTGCCCCATTCCATCNNNCCATCCCATCCCATCCCATCCCATCCTCTCATATCTGTTCACCTTGCAGACTGAATTAGAAGTACAAGCACTCAAAGCTGCTGTAAGGCCTCAGGCTGGGGTCCACACAAAAACTCTTTGCAGAGATATCTAGGGTGAGTAGATGTCTTCTTTCCCGACACTTACAGGAGTCAAATTTTGAGCTGAAAAAAGGTTGTATTTTTTGTTCTCAGCACACTATTTTCCACTTCCACATAGACTGCTCATATGAAGCAAAATCCTGATACCATTCTGATCTTCTATGAGGCAAAAAAAAAGTCTTGAAAATGTCAGTCATGGGCTGAAGATATTGCATTAAGCTGTAGTCTGCACACACACTTGAGAAACAACCATAAAGAAAGAAAAGCAAATTAGCAATGTAATTACTTAATCATTTTAGACCTGGGTTTAGATGACTCTTTTGCCAGGGAAGGTTGATTTCTCCTGATGTTTACTAGGAAGTTAAGTAAGAGACTTTTCAAAATTTTCTCTCCATTCTTTCCCTGACAGATAAATCATAAAGAGATTTGTTTAGGAAAGCCCATTATTCATTGTGAGTTTAAAATACACCTGGCAATGAATTTACAGACATACCAGAAGTTGTTTGCCAGGGTTAATATTCTCTGATGAACAGCTCACTGCAGCCCTAATTGAGTTCTTAGGAACATTTCAGTAGAAAATTTAAACAATTAGTGTTATACATTTACCTTTAGCACCACATTAGAACATTGTACATTTGTCATCCTAAGACTCAGGCAACTTCAAACGGAACAATTATGTAAATACAAAGCAGTGAGGAGAACAGTGACACAACAGTCTCTATCTATCTTAGCAAAATTTCAGTGACACCAGGCTCCTTCTTTGAGACCGCTAACCTATACCTACCTCAGCAAAACACATGAATCTGCAAACTGTGCAGATGGAAAAAAATTGTTGCAATAAACACTCAAATCCTAGTTACATCACAAAAAGCACTCTATGCAATTTTATTCCTGTACATAGGTATTTTAAATTCTAACCATTTAATCATAGAACTGAACAACAAAAATAAAATAAGTAACACTCAAAAAAAAGGCAAGGAACTCCCAAAAATCTAGGTTTATTCATAGCATGATATTTCCCTGTGCTGCAAGAAGATGACAAAATTGTAACCAAGCCATTGCTAGGGGTACTGTGACAAAGACACATTGCTGGGGTGACATGGGGTGAGAGAAGTTTAGGGAAGATCTTTGCTGGTTGTGTCATGACCAGGTAGTTGAACACAACTGGCATTCGTCAAGTCCTGCTGCCACAGGGAGTTACAGTTATCTTTTGCCTGGAAACCCAAATTTAGCAGATACTTCCTTCACCAACTCTTTGCTATCTGTAGCCATTTATATAACCTTCTTAGAGGTAGGAAATGGGTTTTTTTCTAGTTAATAGGACCTACTTGAATATATGCCAAATTTCCTGTTGTAAATAATGGTGTCGGGACAGTTCATCACTTATTTTCTCCAATTACCTCTTCACTCTTCTAAACAAAAAAGTTGTGAATAGCTCTCAGTACCACATAGCAAATACCATTCCTATATTTTTCTTAATGTTGTTAGTTATTTGAAGTGTGAGAAGCAGTAGCAAAGATGCTATCTGCTTGAAATTACACTTGCCAAGTTGGTCTTTAGGGAATGTTGAAGAAAAATCCCCTTTTAGTCATCTTGGGCACCTTACCAGATACACAACTTTCAAGATCCCCTCAGACAGCAATCTAGAGCATAAGGAGTTGGACACAGACTGAGATGCACATGCATATAACTTCCAAGAATGTTTTCATTTCTTGTAGAGCCTTAAATTGTGTTTTTGTTCGTTTGGCCTTGCTTTGCTTTGTTTTGGTTTTTTTTCACATGGAGACATCAGGACTGAAATACCATTGGTCCACATGATTTTATTAGAAAGAAAGGAGTGGAAGTCCAGGGAACTGGCATAAAGTAGTCATAAACAAGGCTGAAACTCTCCTAACTGTGCACATGGCAGCTGTTGAAAGAGCTGCTGGATTTCCTTAGCTCCCACTTCAGTCAGTTCTCCACTTCATAGCCAATCTAACAAAGAGGTATTTTAAGAGAAAATGGTGCTTTCAGGTGTCGTTATACCTGGAGTCTCAGGCACAGTGAGTCTGATGCCCCCTGCTCAATGAGAAATGAGCTTCCTTTGGAAAGCTGAGGTTTCCTCCTTCAGCCTTCTGATTGCTATCTGTTGGCTTTCTAAGGCTCTCCAAAGTCTTGAAAAACAAAATAAAATATTTCAAAGTCAAGGTGAATCTATGGGAATTTACAAAATCATCATTGGTTATTTCAAATAGCTGACTAGAACGCTGATATCTGCACCTTCTTCCTGTAACTCTTACAGTTCTTCTGCCCTAGACAGTAATTGGCTATAATTTATTTTACATGTCCTGCAAAAATATGACCTAAGATATTTTTATATTAGTCAGAAAACTCATAAATAGTTTATGAGATCTTCATCATAAAGGCTTCCAGATTTGTGGATGATACGTGTTCAGCATGTTAATAAAGTTAAAGAAGGCACTAGTGCTGGGCAGTGGTGAAGCAGCAACAATTAGTGACTGGAGGATGCTAAAAGACAAAATACTATCTTATATTTTACAGTAAAAGGGAGTTAAATTATCTTCCCAACAGTGCATCTAAATATCCACTGCTGTCACTCACAGCAGTTTTGAGACACTATGAATTTTGCAAGAAAAGCACACTATTAAATTCTGTGCACTTAGTAGTGTCATAAGACTGTTCATAATATATAAAATTAAGCATATGCACCATTTCACAAGTAAACTGTTTTATTAGCATATTGTATGTTCTGCACCTTCTTTAGATGACAAGAAAACAAAATGACCAAAAAGATCTTTTACAGAAAGAACATATGTCTAGTTGAAATACTAGAAGTAAAATCTTCTCACCTTCTCTTTCATAAATAAAAGCTGCAAAACTAATACAAATAAAGCAATTTGTCTAGGGGATTTAGTTTCTTTAATTTTGTTTTGTTACTTTATTCATCTCAGAAGCAGCTGACTGCCCATAAGCAGAGTGCACAAGACAACTCAAGCAGTAACATTCCCGTCTTGGGAGCCCACAGTTCAAAGTCTTGGATAAGACATTGGATAAGTATCTTGATAAAGCACTTTGCTAATAAAGCTCTCAGCTGGACTTCCATAATCTGAGGAACCAGCAGAGTAGAACTGTAGCTCCTATTGAACACATGCACATACATTGACGATATAAATGTCTACTTACCATCCTTAATTTTGCATTGATGGAATTAAACAAGGAAGTGCCATGCTGGGCTTTGACACCTTTTATCTTAATTTACTTAATAGTTGATTAAAGTAAAAAAATATTTCTACTGAAGGCAGCAGAATTAACTGCAGCTGTGTAAAAATGGTGCAAAATGAGCAGAATCAGGCCCAGAATCTGTGAACATGAATTCCTGGCTATTCTACTATTTAATTGAAGTTTCAGCATCATTGTGTTTTCCAACTGTCCATTATTATTGCCATACAAACCATAAAGTAACATATGCATTCTTGTCAAGGTTTTCTTTCAGGCTACAGGTATGACTATAAACTGGAATATATGTCTCTTCCATTAAATACTTTGTTCAAAATAATTAAAGTTCAAATAGAAGCACTAAAGTTAAGTAGAAATACATCAACCTATATTTATGCCTACTGTATATTAAAGATTTTACCTAAAGAGATTAACATATATTTATTTTTTAAAAAATTAGATGGCTCATAGCTAAAAGGAACTGCATTTTTGTAGTAATACTATACTTATTGCTGAGAAGCAAGAGAGTCATGATCAAAATGTTACCTAGTTTCAGTGTATGTTATTTTAAAAAGAATATGTTATTTATGTTATCCTAACTTTTGGAAAATTCACCAAGACTGGTATAAAAAAAAATGAACAGGCTATTGTAATAACTACAACATATTAAACATTTTTGTATTTTCATCAATTTTATTCTTACAGGAGAAAAGATATCACTCACTAAATATGAATGCTGCACATGTTAGCAATAGAAACATTGATTTTTGTAACTTTGATTGCACTTGCCTTAACTTTTCCACGCATATATACAAACACAACACATAGAGGGGGGAAAAAGAGAATTGAGGGAAATAAAACCCACAAAAGTAGGCAAGTTTTACATTGTTTAATGAATAACAACACATGAGCTTATTCAATACAATCCTTGTAAAGAGCACATAATGCCATAAGTTTGTTAAAGCACAAGGTGTACTTTGTCTGCATTATAAAAAAAAAAAAAAAACCAACAAAACAACAAAACAACACAAAACCAAACAAAAAAAACCCTTTTGGTGTGACTTTGATTTAGGTTTAAAAAAGTTGGATGCTAAAAAAAATCTTTATTACTTGCATATGAATATTTTTGTATGATAATATATGAAGAAAGTTTTAAAACAAAACAAAAAACCCACTTGCTTTAAAGTGTGCAAATTTTAGAGAAAAATAAACAGGGTATGTGTCCAGTTTGTAAAACAATGTTCTCCTTTCAAGATTACGCTTTCACTGACTAAATGCAAGGTTATGACAACTTGAAATACTTTTTTTTGTGAACTGACAAAGAAAAAATAAAGCAATGTGAATAATTTGCGTATGCAAATTTTTTTTTTTTTTAAGAAATTGTTGCTAGTAGCAATAGAAATTTAACAGCATGATAGGGAAGGCTTTGAAGGTACCAGTTCAGTGATTTGATTAGAAGGGCATCCTGAGCCAGAGCATACGCATTGGATACACTGGCACAGCTCCACGGGAGGCAGTGGAGCTGCTCCAGCTTACAACAGCTAAGAATCTGACCTCTAATATTTTCTTGTTTCCTCTTGTTCTGCTGTTTTATTTTTAAAGGATATTTTCTTTAGGATATATAATTTTTATATGTGTATTCTTTTTTCTTAAAAACACCATGGGGTACGGTTACAATCATAATAAAGCAAGAAGTGCAGTCTCATAACTCTCTGGGGCAAAGAGTTTGTGTGTGGGTGGCACATACATCTTTGATTTGTTACAGCATTGCTCAAGTTTTGTGATAGTTTAGCTCCACTGGAACCACAGGGTGACAGGGATGTAGGATAACATGGCGGGGAATAGAGTAACATGGTAGGGAATAGTTTTTAACAGTCCATGTGTGTGTGTGGTGTCTTTGTGTGAGCAGTGTGGAAGACCCTGACTGATAGTGGAAGAGAAGGAGCTCAAATCACAGCAGCACTGTCATTGTAACTGTGAAAGCTAATAAGAAAATGTCAAAAAGGGCATTACTGAAAACCTGGAATGCTTTTCTTTTTTAAGTTTGTTGAATATAAAATCATGGCTGGGTCAGGACAAATTCCATCCTTGGGTTTCTGAACAGACTGTAAATTCTGTGGTTCTCTTCTAAACTGCAGTGGCATAAATCATTATCCAAGGCAATGGGTTTATACCCACTTTACACCACTCACATGAACTGCAATCAGCTTCTCTTTGGCCTTTCTGTCAAGACCCTCACCTTCTGAAGTCCTGAAAGATGTAAGAAACGTTGAACGTGTTTCCAGTCTTTTATTTTTTCTGGAAGTCGTGATTCTCCTCAGATGCTGGGGGAATTGCTCCAAATTTGAATCTCTGCAACACAAGAATTTGGGGCCTTGCAATAAGAGACAGGCACCAGCGCACAGCAGCTCTTACAAAGGTCTATTGTATGCCATAGCTAGAGCTTAAGTTGTCAAAAAAGCTGGTGATCTTCTGGCTCCAGAAGCCCAGGCCATAGACCACTCTGTGTCTCTCTAGTTCATGAGTATCTCAAGACTTTTAAGATGTGACAACTGAATTGGTTTACCTGCAGCAAGTCCTATTTAAATGCATTTTTAATATTACTGTATTTTGAACCTGCAGTCTGGAGTCAAGGTGAACTATATTAAAAAGTATTGTTTCTACAGACAGTCACCCTTTTGAACTTTGTCTGCTTCATCTACTTCTCATGAGATTTTTATCTTTGCTATACAAAATATCAGTAAGATCATTTGAATAAATGATCATGGTTTCACCAGTATCAACATGATTCATTGGCCTGGTATGGTGGCAGGAAATGCATTTAGCATTTGATTAGACATCATAAGAGTTATGATTACTCAACTACCAGCATGTGATGTGCACAGAAATATGGTATCCACTGTAAATTCAAAAAATATTTATGTATATTTAGCTACATTTTTTAAATATTGCTATTTAACAGACATTAATAAAAAAATTGAATAACTTCATTCTCTATTCTTTACTGCATTACACTGCATTACTCTGCATTCCTTGCAATCCTTAGATACATGACTGAGACAAATACAAATGCAAAAATTTTGTTAATTGCTGGTAGTCTCTCCCAAAATCATGCATGTGTGAACAGGCTGGGAAACCACATAGGGCTGCATGCTTGAAGAGGGACAATCACAGGAAAAAAAGTAAGTAAACAAGAATATTGCCTGAAGAGCACTGGAGTCTTGGTTTCAAAAAATAAATAAATAAAGAGAGAGACAAATAAACAGAAAGAATAAAAGTACCAACAAGCACTTATACTGATCAAAATATTTAGAGTACCTCTGGACATCTTCCTTGGATTCTCCTGACACGTACCTCTTAGAGTTATTCCTATAATCAATTGCATTGATTGATTAAATTCAATTTTCCATCTCTTTATCAATACTTATTTCCACCTTTTATTTTTCCCAAACTATGTTTTTTATTTGGCAGTGGGTTTTTTCATTCTTTTTTCTTTTTTTTTTTTTTGCATAAATAGAATTTGATAGTTAATTAAAAAATAATTATCATTTAAGTACTAAATTTGTGTTGTTTAGGAATTGTATCTGTAATTGAAACATAGGTTTATGACCAGAGCTGTGAAATGCAACTATTCACATGCTGTGAGCCTACATGTCAACTATTCAATCAGAGAGATCGGAATGTCATTTGAAGTAATACATACATAACTGAACATTAAATCCTCAGGTATTTAAAGTATCCACTGAAGTGCAAATAAAACTTGTTTGTAAGTAAAAAGCTGCTTAGTTTCAACTGGAGAATTTTAAGAGTTCTTCTGTTAAACAAGAAACATAAAAGACACCCTGATAGTCATATACTATAAAAGGTGATGCTGAGAATAAGAAAAAGAGACATTATGATGCAAGATAGATCTGTAATTGTAGTTTCAGTTTTCAAAATTGCTCCAAAAGATCTCGGAAATACACCCTTACTTGAAATAGACTCATGGATTGTACATGGGTTAGTTTCAAAGCTCAGTGAAAACAAATGTCAAAAGTAAAATGAACAGTAAACATATTTTTCTGCAGGACAGGAACTGCAGTATTGAGAATAATGTGAACAGAGGAGATAAAACAGTAAGGTAGAAGTGATGTCTAAATGCATTGTCTAGAGATTGAAAAATAGGCTCCAGGAAATTAGTCAGAGATCTTTAAAGTGTTTTACTTTCCAGTTGCATGTAGAATGGGCTCATTCTTTTAAATCAATATGCACACCACAAAATCAAATAGCTATTCTTCTCTGAACACTGATGAACCTTGCCCAGGTCAGCATGTTCTCCCTACTTGTACTGCAGGGAAATAAGCACTGAGCAAGGTAAAGCTAGGACAAAACCTGGCCCCTTATGATTACTGTATATAGCACTCTCATTTCTGTCTTGAGAAATTAGGTGTTGACTGTCTTCAGATTTAGTATTGGCTGTGGTGGAGACAGCTGTCAGAAGCAACACAGCCCAAATATTTGATGTGGGAATATACTGTGGCTTTTCTGTCAGCAGCACTGCCAGCAATACGCACAAGATTTTTGTTCTCCAGTGAGCATCATCTTGCACCTGATAGTAGCATCACATCTACTGGAGAGAATGGAAAGGATACAAAAGTTTTAAGGGAAGAATATACTATGAAAGAGGATGCAAGAAAAAGAACTATTGCTCCTATGCTGGTTGACTTCTCATCCCACATGATAAATTCATTGTTGCCTCCTCCAGGCCTTGGTCAGTCCTGGTTTCTGGCCCCAAATGAATGAGATTCATAGGCAATGCTGAACCACAGCATTTGGACACCTCTAGGCACTACCAGCTCAGCCACCTTTACACTCCCCACTGCAAGAGGTGGCTTCCTTCAAGCTAACTTCCAAAACTCCCCTAACTATAACTAATTATTATATGTTCTACTTGGCCACAGAATTTTTGTGTGCTATCAGTAAAATACATCTCTGTCTTTAGTTTTTAAATTCGATATCCTGCTTTTTTTAATACATCTAAGAGGACATTTCTGTTATGAAGAATTGGTTGCGAAGCTAAAGAGAATAAATGTGCTAGGATGTACAAAAGTGAGGATCTTGTGGTGTGGTGGTTTGACCTTGACTGGACAACCGGTGACCACCCCAGCCACACTGTCACTGCCCTCCTCAAATGGATAGGGGAGGGAAATATAACAAAGGTTCATGTGTTGAGATAAAGACAGGGAGAGTTCACTCACCAATGGCCATCATTCCTCCTCCTCCCATGCAAGGGAACAGAGAATGGGGGCTGTAGTCATTTCATCACACATTGTCTCTGCTGCTCCTTCCTTCTCAGGGGGAGGACTCCACACTCATCCCGTTCCAGCGTGGGTTGCCTCCTACAGGACATAGTCCTCCATAAACTTCTTCAACATGAGTCCTTCCCATAGGCTACAGCCCTTCACAGACTTCAGCATGGATCCTTTCCATGGGGCGCAGCCCTTCAGGAACAGACTGCTCGGCACGTGTCCACAGGTCCTGCCAGGACCTTGCTCTAGCACAGGCATCCTGTGGTGCTACAGCCTCATTTGGACATCCACCTGCTCTGGAACAGGGTCCTCCATGGGCTGCAGGTGGATAACTGCTCCATTGTGAAGCTCCATGGGCAGCAGGGGTACAGCTGCCCCACCATGTCTTCATTACGGGCTGCAGGGGATTCTCTTCTCTGACACCTGCAGCACCTCTTCACACTTCTGCTTCACTGACCCTGTGTGCCTGCAGGTCTGTTGCTCACATATTCTCAGTCCTCTCTTCTCTGGCTGCTGTTGCTTGTTGCAGATTTTGGATTTTTTTGTTCTTTGCTTTGCTATCCCAGTGGCACTGCCATCATCTCTGGTGGGTTCAGCCTTGGCCAGTGGCAGGTCTCTCTTGTAGGCAGCTGGCTTTGGCACTGTCAGACATGGGGGAAGCTTCTGGCACCTTCTCAGAGAAACTTACCCTTGTGGTTCCCAAAAGTTACCCCTGTGGTTCCCCTGCTACCAAAGCCTTGTCATGCAAACCCAATACAAGTGGTGTGGGTGTGAGTGTGAGTTTGAAATTGTAGTAAAGTTGATGTCTTGGTTTTAAGGCTGAAACAAAGACAGAAGTACAGCATTTTGTTCTAATGATTGAAATGACAGAACATACTCTTCCAAGCAAATAGTTAATTAGCAATTAATGTAATCAATAGATGCCTGGGGAAAAATCTTCTTAGGTTATAGGTAAGTGAAATACAAAAAAAGATAGCAACCTAAATAATCATTTGCCAAAAAGATTTGAGCATCTTCTAAAGGAACAATTTCAAGGTATTAAGTTTTTTTAAAAAGCTCAAAAACTATGTTTTCATCCATAATAACTTTCTAGAAGTTGCCTCAGTCTCTCTGGTAAATAATTATCATTTTTAAATTGATTAAATAAATATTTATATTAGAGATTAGAAGAGGTCTCAAGGACTTATTACAGACTCTCTTTGTTGTAAGTAAGATGAAATGGCTCTGATCTAATCTCCGGGGTAAATAACAGATTTTATGACTGTTAATTAAAAATGGGAGAAGTGAGATCATTTAAACAAATAATAAATACCATCAAGGATTTGATTCAAAAGTGACAGAACACATCAGATGTAAAAAAACCCAGAAGAATATTCTGTCCTTGATTACTGTTTTCTCAATAAAATAAAATGCCAGTTGCTGCAGGTTCTCTTCAGAGCTTGTAATGTGGGACTGAGAAACGAAATCTGGTCTTCAAACTTGTACAGACCACTTTACTAAAGCTATTGTGGTTTGAAGCTGGCTTAAATTTAAGCAGACAATTTTTAAGATTTGACATCTAGTATGTTTTGTACATCAGCAGAACCTGGAGCACAAGGAGTAGAGTTACAAAGATTTTATTTCAGTGTGGAAAACGACAGCTTTGTTCCTGAAGAGATTACGCTCACAGATCAGGAGATTTTGTAACTGTTCATCTCTATATGAGTCTTGATTTAAAAAATCCACTCAGAAGCAACAGGAAAGGAGTTGATTTTCTTCTGACTACTACTTGTAGGTCACTTAATCATATGAGGGAGAGACTTCCACCCTCTTTCCAGAATTATGAATGAATTTACAGCAGTTGTGAAGTAATTTCCCCACCCATTCTTCAATTGTGAAATTACTTCTGGGGAAATATTTTCTCTCTTGAGAATCTTGTTGTCTTAAAATACTTTGTAGGATGGGGACACTGTGGAAAATAACTTGTAAGGGTGTGAAGTAGAAATGTAGAACTCCTCTATTAGTTATAAAAAAGACATGACACAAAAGAAGTCCAGAAAAGCCTTGGTACCTACTTCAGATAGCTCTTGAAGGTGCCACAGAGCAGAAATAAGGGACAATCCTATAAATATTGCACTAGGACAAACAATACTGCCTGTCAAGTCCAGTCCTTACTAGAAGTACCCTAAGTACCTTATGTGGTACATTTCTTAAACTTAAATCCAAGTAATTTTTTATTATTACTCTATTAGATTTATTGTTCCAGGCCACCAATTTCTACTGTTCAGAAGTCATTATACATTTATCCTGAATATACTGTTTCTGTGCCAATTTTGTATCTACGCAAAATTAATTCTCTCATTCTTTGCATTTACTCAGAAAATATTAGGTATTATGTATCATTCATGCATCTTGGCCTTTTTTAAATTAAGACAAACAAGACAAGATGGTCTGGTCTTCCCAATTCTCTTTTCCCTCAGCGTCTATATGGTTTCTCCATTATGCTTCTGGTGTTGTATGGTGTTGAGGACCTACAAGAACTCTTCCACCAAGGCTTTGTGAAATGTCAGATATGTCTATCTCTATTTCACATGTAGTTTTCCTGATTAAAATAATCTCTTTTTTTAATGAATGTCTAGAGCAATTACTCAGAATTGCCTAATGATGAACTACATGCTCTATACATAATGCTCTATACATAGTTTTGGGCTTAGTCTATTTTTGGTGGTTGTTTTTTGGATGCAAGAGTTATAATCCCTCATCAACTTCCAGGCTTTACTTAAGTCTTAAGATCCTGTGTTGTCTGCGTTATTCCTAGATTTACTTATTGACAGTGCATCACAAAGCTGTGAATCAGAACTTGTCCAACTTAAAACAAGGACAGGATGCAAAGACGGTCCACAATACTCATCTAAGTTCTCTATTACCAGCCTTTTCTGCCTAAAAGATTTGCTTTCAATAGAGTCCAATATTATCCTCTTTTACTATTATTTCATCAGTTTATCTGTATTCTCTAATAATTTCTCTTGCATGTTGCTGTGGTTTGAGAAGTGATTTTTACCTGTAGCGAACTTGAAGACTTCCTTCAGGCCTGAGAGAACCAATTAGCTGGCTAGTTCTAATATGGACACTCTGTTTAGCCACTTAAGAAGCTGAATACACCTCTGTGATTCACATTTAAGAAAGGAGAAGCCCGGGAACCTCTCTTTTGCTTCCGGCTTCTGAACAGGTAACAGGGGGCCAGCTGGGCCTGGGCTGGGCTGGGCTGGGCTGGGCCAGGCAAGGCCCACTCAGCTGGGCCGGGGGCGGCTGAGATCCCACCACAGCTGAATCCTGGCCTGGCTGCTGAGATCCTGCAGCCCCTGCCTCCCCTCTCCCTGGGAAAAGTCTGCAGCACCTTCAGCTGCTGCCCAGCAGAGATCGTGTGACCAACAGCAGGGCCTGGCAGAGATACTAACTTTAAAGTGTACAGATGAAACTTACAGATATCAATCCTCTCTTGAGTAAGAGGAAGAGAAAGGGTGGAAGACATGTGAAGAAACCAGAATGGAGACACCAAGGTTGGTGAAGAAAGAGCTGAAGCCCAGAGGGAGGAGAAAGAGGAGATGCTCAAACCTAGGAGCTGAAATCTTTTGTGAGGCCATGGTGATGGGACTATGATATATCAGACTATTCCGTGTAACTCATGAATGCAGCTGGGGGGATGTAGTGCTTTAACTGCAGCTTGAGCAAGGCGCCCATGCTGGAACAAGCAGATGTTGAAGTAGCTGTGATCGATGAGAAACTTGAACAGAGAGACGAGAAACCTTGCCACAGAGATAGAAGATGAGAAAACTTGCCCCAACGATAGAAGAAACCTTGCTTCCAGAGAAGAGAAGACCCTTTGCTTTTATATTAGAACAGCTCATCCTTAAAATAGTACCCCAGTAGACAGAGATGAGCCCTCGAAAGCAGTTGCAGGAAGAACTGTGTGTCGAGGGAAGGGACTTTGACACTGTGAACAGATTTCCTTTTCTGGGCAGCTGATTTGCTGTGATATTGGAGCCATGAGAGAACTGTGCTCTGGTGGAAAAGTCTCCGTGGCATGGCAGGAGAGACTCCTCTCCCTAAGTGAACTAAAGGAAGACTATTTCAGAGGTGGTAAACTGACTGAAATTCTCAGGTTTTGTCTCTTTACATTGTTGGTGGAAAGAGAAGATGAAGTGGGGGGAGGAAAAGGGTCTGAAGGTTTATTCTGGTTCTTATTATTCTTTTGTTAGTTCTGTCACCTAATATAATAAGCTTTAAATAATAAAGCTTTCTTTATACCTTTTAAAATTTTGAGCCTGCTTTGCTTTTCTCCTAATCCTTATCTCACAGCAGAAAATGGATACATAATGTTAGTGGGTGCGCTGGTGTTCAGCCAGAGCACACAACCCACTACATTAAATTAGTGCCCTGTGTGAGGAGGCGAACTAAAACCACTACAGAGGTTTTACTGAAATCTGGATTATAAGTGTCACGACCCAATGGTGGAGTGCGAGATGTTTGGTAAATTCTCATTAGGCTGAAGACACCAGACCCCATTGTCAGGGAACTCTTATGCTTTATTGTACAGTCATCATAACTTTGGCAACCAGCCCACTGTTTGGAATGGTACGCCCTTAAATTTATACAATAGATTTCCCTGAAAGTGGAGGCAAACAAGCCCTTAATTTTGTACAGTACAATTCAGTATTCACTGGTTCTGGCTCACAAGTCACAGCACACCCCCAAAATCCCCCCGCTCCCACAGCAGTGTTCAGTATGGAGTATGGGGTAAAATATATAGACATGTTTTCCTCAGAAGACAAAGAATGTCACCAGCCCTTAGATCCCATGTTGGTCCTGCCCTGTGGATGGTCTGGAGCTGGAGTTGTCTGACAAAGAAAGTGAAAGAGAGGAAAGGAAAGGAGAAAGAGAAGAGAGGAAAAGAGCAGGAGAGGGCCCAATCTGCTCCCTTGTTTAGTTTGATGCCTTGGATTTTAACTTTCATATTGCTCAAATCCTGTAGTACTTAGCGTGTAACTCTGAACTGTCTTGTAACCTGTTAGCTGCTGCTCTCTCAGATTATGATAGACATAACAAACCTCTCTAGGCTGGCTCTTCAAGGACAATTCGGACTGTACTGGTCCCAGAAGGTGTAAACCAACATCTTGAGAAAGGGGGAGCAAACTGGGGAGAATTACATCAGTAGCTGAAGTTTTAATTGGCAAATTTATGCTGATATGCTAATGTACCAAAACCTATAACTGGGGTAAGAACTCGTGACTTGTCGTCCATCTTGAGGGTCCATCTTAGGGTGCAGTGGCAGCCTGTGGCTCCCCAGGGTGTGCCTTTGAAGGCTTTCAAATAAATATCCACGTTTATCCCCTTACTCCTGTCTGGCCTCTGTTTCCAGGTAGCCGATTCAGACATCAAGTTCACCAGGTGCACACCTCTTATGCAAATTAGACTTTTCATGCATTTTGTTCATGTGTGCCCAGCCAGTTCTTTTCCACAAGGTGATGTGGGGGTGGCAGGAGCTGAGAATGAGACTCAAGGCTAAGCAGGAAGTTGGCCGAGACCAGCACTGCCTGACCTCCACAGGACCCTCTGCTCCAATCATGTTTTTCCTGTGATAACTGTCAGAATTTGAGACAAAACATGCTTAGATCTGGTCCTCTGCAATTAGTTATATTTTATTTTCATTTTCTAAGGGGCCTTACCTGGATGGTATTGCACAGTGCATAGATGATCGGCCCACACTATTCACCATCATTTTTATTTGCTTCCATACCTTTCAGTAGTTTTTTTTTTTTAATAATGCAAAGCATTGCCTGATGGTTAAGTCAGATAAAGGACTGTATTCAGCTGTTACTCTTTCTCCATTTATTAAATGTAGATACTACAATTCCAATTGTTCAGCCAAGAGCTACAATTATCAGCCTTATAAACATACTAATAATTCTTGGTGTTTGACTTAGATTTAATGTGCAGGTTTTTTAGACCTCTGGAATGGATATCTCCAAATTGAATTTTTCTTCAGTCTTACACTTTGTAACTCTGCTTGCCTACTGTGCCTTCTATTATTTTGGGGGATAGTTGGCTAATCTATTTCATCAATCATACCAGAAAAAAGACAAAGCTTTAATTTACATTTGGGTTCATGCCAACACTGTCTTTAATCTGTGCTCTATCCTTACCATGTTGCAGGAGTGGGGGTAGACATGGGACAAATTCTTTGTTGTTGATTATTTATATGACTGTTTTTATGGTATCTTAATTTGCAAGTTCTATATCATCTGACCATGGATTTCTAAGTTCACTTTGCAAATATGAATCTCATTTTTTATATTTCTTAGTTACATTTTTGTTTATTCTTTATGAGGGTGGGATTCTTACAGTAACTCTACTACTTTTCCCTACACATTTTCCAAGTCTGTTTTCATGGGGCTTCATCACTTTGGTCACCTTGAAAGTAGCAAAGGAAACTGTGACTAGCCCATTCTTCGGCCCTGGGGCCAATTTGTGCATCGATACAATTAAAACTCTTTTGGCATTCAAAATAGGTGCCTTATCCAAATTGTCTATTAGGAGCAATCATGCAGACTTGCTTAGGCACTGACTAGGAGAGCCCTTGGTGGCCCAGAGTAAAATCACGCCAGAGACCCTTTTAACAGCATGAGAGTGAGATAATAGAGCACCACGGGCAATGTTTAATTAACTCATGTAGATGAGTCACTGTGTTCCCCAGCTCTTCCTGCACATTCCCTGCAAACGAGGACAGAAAGTTGTTAATTCTCACAATCCTATAATGAGTTTCACATATTTTAGAGTATACCTTAAAACGTAAATACTCTAAAGGAAATATTTTGGGGAAGTTTTACTGTCTGTTCTGAAAAAAAATGCCCAATTTTCTTTTTATGTATAGTTGGATGGTTTCAGTTATTGTTTGGCTTTTGAGGTGGTTTTTTTTTATTATTTTGTTCCTTTGTTTGTTTGTTTTAATTTACCAGTGGAGAAAGAAAAAAATATCACTTACTACTTGAACACAAGACTTTCAATAAAAGATATTCTGAACGGTGATTTTTATTTTCTCTTCATTTCTATACCAGGAAAAAGAAAGGTGTTTTGAGTAATTTCTTCCACAATTTCAATCCAACTACTAACCTAATTTAACTATAATCTTGAGTGTTTTTCTGGAGAAAATAGAGTTGGAATGTAAATCAGCACATATGTTTTCCAAAGGCTGCAGCAACTGCTGATGTGAGGAATCAAACCGTGACAGGTTATAGATCAACTGAAAGCACAAAATAACAACACAAATAATATTTGAAATGTGCCTTTCATGGATTTGAGACAACAGCTTACTACAAGCAAAAAAAACCCCAAAGAATTAGAAAGAAATGCAGGATATTTATTGTGTGTTATCTGAAAATTAGACTTAGTTAATTCACAAGTTGAAACAAAAATACATTATTTGTAGAGCAATATGAGGTGAGAAAAAAAGAGAAGGAAAAAATTGGTACGTGTCAGTAAATCTTCCACTTTACATTTGAAACACCTGTCATTAGCTTTTATTGGGGTTTTGTTATTTTGTTGGGGGTTTTTTGTTCTATCAAACAAGCTTTTCCAAGACATGATTTAAGCCTCAAAAATACCATTTTTTATGGTAACTCTATTTGACTCTGTGGAAAATGAGTTTGAGTATCCTAAGTTCCTGATCTGGACAAAAACACTAATATTTAAGTTTAAAAAAAAAAAAAGCGAATGAAACTATCACTTCGTTCTCTTTTCTCGTGAGGCTTTTCTTTGTAGTGGAACTATTGAGATGCTCTCTTGTGCAACTACTATTAATACTAGCAGCTTTCAAGATAAGTTTTAAAGACAGACCACTAAAGATATTTTCTTTTGATTTTAACTGAATTTTCTGGATTGCTGAATAATTCTCTTATTTCGCATATGTCAATCCATGCTGCTATGGTGATTTTATTTTTGTTTGTTTGTTTATTGTTTGTTGTGAAACTATCCCTGTAGGATATTGGATTTTCTCTCTATTTTCATATGGTGAACTGACCTTGGCTGACTGCTGGGTGCCCCCAATCTGATCTTTCTCTCCCCCTCCTGAACACGACAAGGAAAGAAAATTTAATGGAAGGCTTCTGTGTTGAGATAAGGACAGGGGGAAATCTCTCCCCAGTTACTGTCGTGAGCAAAAGATATTCAGTTTGGGGAAATCAGTTTAAATTATTAATTATCAATTCAGAGTAGAATAATGAGAAATACAAACAAATCTATAAACACCTCTCTTTTCTTCACAGGCTCAGCTTCATTCCCAACTTCCCTACCTCCTCTCTCTGAGTAGCCCAGGGGGCCATTTCTTTCTCCTCATACTTTTCCTCTGCTCCAGGATGGAGTCCCTCCTGTGGGAGTTGGCCCTCAAAAATTTCTCCAGCGTGAGCCCTTCCCACAGGCTGCACTTTTTTACCAGCTGCTCCAGCGCGGGTCCCCTGTGGGGCCACAGGCCCTGCCAGCAGACCTGCTCCAGCGTGGGCTCTCTCAGGGCCTCAGCTTCCCTGCTACCAAAACCTTGCCAGGTACACCCACTACAGCCAATTACTGTGATCTGCAATGGGTTCCTCTCATCATTTTTTGGAAAGCTTTCCTCTTTCTCTTCTAAGTTGTCATTTCATGTATTTGCCAAGGAAAATAGCACCAGTTTATAGAGGCTCAGTGCTTATATATTCAACATCATGTTGAAACATGATTGCTGTTCTCTAGAAAGCACTGATTATCTAGGTTTAATATCAACCAAATAATCACAGCCAAACACCAATTATTGTACTTTTAACTGAATTTTTACACTTCAATACTTCCCTTGTAAAATCTGTGCACTGATGATTCAACATTATTTTAGTTTGCTTCACCCAGGGGAAGCATCTTTTTTTTAATCTTAATTCCTACAGAGATTAAACTCATAAAATCATACCACAGTGGCGCAATACCTTGTGTGCCCGGATTCCCAAAGCACCACGCCGGTGGGGAAGTCTCTTTTAGATTTCCCTGTGGGCTGAAGGCAGGCAAGCCAAGGTTGCTTGCAGGCAGATAAAAGGTTGGGCTCAGGCTAGTTAGAAAAGAATGAGGTGGACTCTGACCGATCTAAGTACCATGTAAGTTTATACCCGATGGGAGATCAGATCAAAAAGACCCCGAACAGTGGGGAACATGAACTGATAAAGGTCTCAGGGAGTGGGTGGAGTAAAGGAGTTGACCAATGGGACAATAACAGGGAGGGGTTTACAATATAACTGGTAATTAATGTGTCCAATAAGGATAACAGGGAGGTGGGTTTGAGCTTCGGAGACCAATCAGTAGCTATGTAGAACAGGTTTTTCTAGAGCAAAGGGCTTAAGGGAATTGACAAGGGAGAGAGAGAAATGGATGAGCTAGAATGGGGAGAGGAAAACTGTCAATAAAACAGGGATAAACCATTACATACAAAACCATAGGGGGACACTTTAGGATCAACCATGACAGAAAACTCAAAACTGAAACAACAAATAACCTCCTGCAACACCACAGTTTAGAATTCTTTTTTTTTGGTTTTATTTTTGTTTTTCTGTTTGTTTTTTTTTTTGTTTGGTTGGTTTTTTTGGTTTTTTGGGTTTTTTTGGTTCTTTTTGTCCTTTTTGCCTGTGTTTACTGTCTTTCCACAGAGGAGGAAGTACCTTTCTAGTTATGGAATGTACCAATGAAATGCAAATTACCCCAGGGGTCTAAGAGAATCCAGAAATCTAAGGTGAAGGTACCTGACATGTCCTTGCCACCTGCCACTGTATTGAAGTAAATTAAAAGAAGGCAAGAAGATGGCACCACAGTAAGCATTATGGATGATGTGTCAGGCATTATTTTAAATCTTTTTATCTTCTGTCAGCTTAAATCAGATTCTGGGACAGAGAACAGGGCTGCAAAAGTACGTAAATTTAAAGTGTTTCTTTTTTACCTATGAAACAGGATAATTTCTGTTACTTATTCAGAGTATTATCTGTTCAATGTGGTTGAAAATGTAAGATTTTATTTCTTCTGCTGTTATAGCCAGCTACAACTGTTTTCGAATGAAGGTTTCTCCCCAGAAATAAACAAAATAACACTGAGTGCAATCTGAGGCAATGATCCAATTTACTGATGCCCTCAGGTTCCTTAGGTGCCACCACTGACTCTAAATGAATGTAATGTGACTATAAAGCTGTCATCAAGGGAATGGGGAAATAAGTGGGGTTCCAAAAATATACACAGGAGTATGATTTTACCCGGTGAACAAAGAATGAAGAATGTGGTTGGAAAAGACTGGTTTTGGTACCTCAAGTTGGATGGAGAAGGAAGAACAAAAGTATCATTTTGTTAGCATGCTCTGCCCATCCCTGGATGTGCCAGTGCCAGCATCACTGCCACCTGTTAAAACACAGGTGTATTCTGTGTCCTTAAGGAGGAATTTGGGACACTCAGGAGAAGTTAATCTCAAAATGCAGACTGACAGTGCAATGCTCAACTTTACAGTACACAGTTACCTGGCAACATTCACAGCCCTCTCTAAGGGTTTATGTTCTTAGAGCTGTACGGGAATAAAACCTCCTGTTTAAGGCAAATCACAGAAAGCGGCACACAGAGTAATGAGCATTTATGCCAGAGGATACAAAAGTATGAGAACAAACATATATAATAAAGTGTGCCTTTCCCTCACAGTTAGACACTTCCCTCAGGTCAATACAGATTGTCTGTCCCCAGCAGAAATTTAGCCCCTGAGCTGAGTGTCTATAAAAAGTCCTTCTCAAACCCAGACTGGTGCAAGGGTTGTGATGGCTTAGCTCTTTTCCTCCTCTGTTCCTGCTGAGGGCAATGGGACTGATTTAAGCTCTATCAGGTAAGGATTTTTGAGGCTGGATAGATTCCTTCCATTGAAGCCATTCTGCTTCATATGCAGCAATTAAATATTCAGTAGTCCAAAGAGAGCATAGGGAAAATGACTTTGTAACCTGTGGGTAACCAGCTTGTTTATGAAAAGATGTCCAAATTCATGCACCTCCTCTCTTCATTCCTTTCAGAGGTTGCCTAAAGTTTGCAGCCGCAACCAACATGAGACAGACAAAGCCATTGGATCTCAGAATGTACTGGGGTTTTTCAGTGGATGTAGCCTTCCTTTTGTTTTGTAGATGGATTTCTTTTGCAGTGCTCTTTGTTTTGGTCACATATTGCTCTGTACACATTTCCAAAGCAATTAAGTAAAGTAGTAACATCAAATTTTCTTTTGCTAAGACAAGATAATAATACTGCTGAAGTATTTTTTTTCCACTGTTTTTTCTACTTGGAGATTGAGCAAAAAAGCTGAAAGAATTTCTTTAAGGATTTGACACAAGATTATAGCTGAGTTTTCAGAAGTCCCTCATGACTTCATTGTAAATCCACACAAGATATGCCTGGATGGGACAGAATATGAGATTAATGCCTGAGAAGAGATGCTTAACCATGCAAAGATTTCAGTGGGAGGTGAGTATCCAGAAAGTCCCTTAGGTAGGATTTTTGGATACCAACAAACATGTCTGAGAACATGTCTCAAGAGAAGGGATTTCCTACAGCCTTGATTAAAGGTTAGAAAGTCCCTAGAGTCCTTCTCTTTTCCTTATACTGCTTTATTGTGCTTTCTTCAATTTAATTTATTTGTTGTTGCAAAGTTTGAAGGTTTTCATAAAAACCTGGAAAACATACTTATTCATTAATTTACTGGCCCTAAAGTTGAGAAAAATTCTGTAGTTGTTCAGGTATCAAAAGGAAAACTATATTGAGACTACCTACCTTTAAGGATGATTCACATCTATTAATAAAAACTTTATCCTGTTCTCTCCTTGTCTGCCTTTAATGCCTCAGAATCTTTTGTTAGCCCTTTACTTTGGGTGGAGTTAGATGGATTAGTTTTAATGTTGTTAATTTTTTTCTGTTCTGAATTTCCTGAAAGATTAAAGGAGAAAAAGTATGCCCAACAGGAACAAGTAATTTATAAATATATGATAGGAATAGTTATGCAAACAATGAACAAATATATTAAATTGGGTGACTTCATAATAATTTGTAATTTATTGTGAGTCAGATACATATTTTGATAGGCTTTCATTGTTATTGGGTTCAGATACATGGAGAAAACAGAGTAATTTAAATTTATGAAAGCCTACCATGATCCTGGTGGCAGTAGCAGTAAAAAAGACAGTGGTATAGACTGTGAGAACAGGACAAAAATTCTTCCTTCTGATTTAATATCTTCAGAAAAACCATTATTTTTACTGTCCTTATCTTCTTGTTTACTTGGTAGTGCTGTACTGATGCTAATGGCAACTGCTGCATTTGTCCCACAAATAGAGACCTGAGAATTGAGTAAAGTCTGTATTTAGACTTTTCTTTCTCATGTTAGGTTTTGCATATGTTTTGTGCACAATCATCTTGTAAACACACTCTGGCAAGGCTCTGTGCTATCCAGCAGGCTCAGGTCTGACGGATACCCAGCTTCAATAAGGCACAGTGTTTTCAGCAAGGTTTTCTGCACCAAGCTCAGCATCTTTCAGCTGGAGCTCTCTGGCATCTGTTGGGTGCAGAATACATGATATACCTCTCAAACAAGCAGTTTACTGCAGCACTGCCATGGTTTACCCCAGCAGGCAACTAAGCCCCCTGTCACTGATTTATTTGCCCCTGGTCAAAAGGGGGAGAGAATCAAAAGAGTAAAAGTGAGAAAAACTTGTGGGTTAGGGTGAACACAATTTAATGAGTAAACAAAAGCAGTGCACATAAGCAAAGCTGAGCAAAGCAAGGAATTAATTCACTGCTTCCCATGGGCAAGCAGGTGTTCAGCCATCCCAGGAAAGCTGGGCTCCATCATGCATAGCAGTGACAAACACCATCACTCCGAGCATCCTCCCCTTCCCTCTTCTTCCCCCAGCTCTGTGTGCTGAGCCACATATACCAGGTGGCCTGGGATGTCCCTGTGGTCAGCTGGGGTCAGCTGTCCCTGCTGTGACTCCAGGTCATCTTGTGCACGCCCAGCCTTCTCACCAGTGAGGTGGGTGGGAAACAGAGGAGGCCTTGGCACGGTGCAAACACTGCTCAGCAATAACCAAAACATCTCTGTGTTATCAGCACAGTTTCCAGCACTCAACCAAAACACAGTCCCATACCAGCTACTCATTTTCTGTGGAGAAAATTAACTCTACCCAAGCCAAAAATAGCACAATATAGCAGGCATATGAAAAGTTCACAAAAAAATAACTCCCAAAGGAATAAAAGAATAAACACTGATTTGAGGAAATGCAGAATCAACCTGAAGCATTTTAGGCATGAAATAGTCATTTTGTAAAGGTTTGAATGTTATAAATATCTTTAAAGCAGCTCTAAGTAACATTATGTATGGGTACATAATTTCTTGTTAGATTAAATCATCAGCAAAACTAAATCTAAAAATCTATGCATACATATATTTAATTTTCTTTTTCTAATCTTCATGGTCTACATTCAGGCTCAGCATCCACATTTCCTCTTCTGTCTGATGGTTCTTGCTTCAGCAATAAGGAATATTGGTGCAACTTCTGGGGACAGGCTTGACATTGGAGTCTGCCATCTAGGACAGACAGAGAGAAATTTCACATACTTGGAAGGTAATTCATAGGAGACCATTGTCAAGAATTGTGTTCATTCATTTTTCTGATGGATGGTTCTTCATACAAAGCTGATCTGTCCCTTGTTTCCTCCTCCCTATTCCATATCTTCCAATGTCATCTTCTTGCTGGTAAGAAAAAATGGAGGGAGAGTGATTCTCCAGCTACCTTAAAGCAAGGTAAAGCATAACCTAAATCATCACCTTCATAAGCAATATAAACAAAGCCATAAGGAGAATCTGTGCTCATTCTTGTGATAACAAGAATGAGCAGTAAATGGTGTTTCTGTAGCATCTTTAATAAAGTGTCTCAAACTAATTTTTCAGCAATTACCAAATTATAACACCTATGTGACCTAAGATTTTAAGTGATCCACTTGTTTCAACAGCAAACTTCATGTTATTAGGGTTAAGAAGATTAATTTTAAAATATATTTTAATTACTTTTCATCAAATTAGGAAAATTTAATTGCTTTTAGAATTTGCAACTTAAATATTAGTAGAATTTTAAATGTATAATTATACAATTTTAAGAAGTTTTTATAGTTATTTAAAACCTGAACCTTCTAAAATTCCAAAATGTGACGTTCCCTGAGACAAATAGCTTAATCATTTTCTATCAGTGTTTATATCTGTTTTCAATAACAATAAAGAATCCAAATTTCAGTTGAGCAATGTAGAAGAGTGGAACTAAAACCAGAGTGATTTTAATATTACTAACACAGCATATCTCTCAAAATTATTACTCGAAGTGACATGGGGTACTAGATATTAACTATGTCCATTTATTCCTTTAAAAAGCAGAAACAAAGTAAACCCTCCTTTGCAGATGTCATTTAGGTTTGCATCCAGAGAGAGGCAACAGAGTAGGCATTCATATCCCTTTTAGTCACTGTAATACTCTAGACATGATCCTTACTAGGAAGGTGATGTACATTCACTAAAACGGAATGGCACAACTTTGATGAGAGCCTGAATTCAGAAAAGCAATGAATATCAAGGTAGGCTGTTACTAAACAACTTGTCCCCATCTAGATTAAAACACTGTGGTCACAGTTTGGGAGAAATAGAACAAGGGCTCTGAGCAGCCTCGTTATGGGCCATGACAGAAGCTCTCAAAGGATTTGGAATGGAAAGTCCTCTTCAGTATGAGGCTGTATCCACCACCAAGTTTTGGGAACTTCTACTTTTCATTTGCTTGATTGCTCACAATCTTTAAAAGACCTGTACAGAAATTGCTGACAGTTTTAACAGAGTAGCTCTTTCTCTGTCAAGAATCAGATGCACCTGTTGCTCCATATATACAACAATAAAAATTATGCTAAGTGTAAAACTCAGTGAGTCTCATTCTTAGCCACATTACTGCTTATGCAGCACAGCAGGCAGGTAACAGGAAATGTAATTCAGGTGTAACGTGTACATACTATCATGGACTAAATTTTTATCCTGTCTGCTTACGCTTTTCATGAGGCATTGGTGCTGGATTAGTTGAAATGAAGTATCATTGTCTCTAAAACAGAGCACTCTCTAGTGTGTGTAGGAGGGAGTTGATTGCTGTTACTTCTTTCATGGTCATATTTTGGAAAAGCTGTGAATTTTCTTACAGACTAGATACCTACCAGGTGTACTGTATTTCTATATTCTTCAAATGTGCTTTGGGGCCATGTTCTGGAATAATCCATGCTAGTATCTCCTTAAGAAAACTTTTATTGTGTTGCTTGGGTTATTTTGCAGCACGTGCTTATCAAACGGGTTTTCCTGGCACTCTGTGAAAATTCCAGATGCCCTTGCAGACATGGCACCTGGAAGACTGTCACAGCCTTTCCTAGAAAGCCCCTGATATTGGCTGCAGCAACACTGGGTCTGTCAGCAGCTGGAACTCTGCTGAACTCGGGCTGTGTGCCATGAATGAATTATTAAATGTGACAGGTCTTTTTGGGAGCAATCCCAACACTGGGCACACATCAGTACTTTCTTTAATATCTTTGCCAACCAGGCTGTATATATAGCTGGTTAATATACATGATACACATTATATCATTGATATAAATGGATTAAATCTAAATATTTTTTTAATAAAATATAATTCATCTTCAATGACAGTAGCCTTCCATTTATATGGTATGGGGACCTCAGAGAGAGAATTGTCCCTCAAGAACACCTAATGATAATGATGAAGCTGAAACAGACATAACATTTCTGGGTTTACCAAGAATAACAGGAACATCTACATTAGCAACAGAAAAAGTGGGTAAAAATAAGCTGAGCCACAAATACATATTGCAGAGAATGGAAACCTTAGCTGCATACCAATCTTTTTTTCTTTCCTCTTCAGTTTGTCTCCTCTGGATTTTTGTCTCCAGGACTATCTTCTCTTTAATATGTGGAAAAAAACTTTCCAATTTTTTTGAGGAATTTGGACATGAATAAAAGATAAATCTTTTTCGTTTCAAATCCTTGGTTAAAGATTTCCTTTCCCTTCAGAGAACTTAAAGTAAGGTTGTGTTTAACCCATGGTCTTCATCCTTACAGATTACAGTGGAAGCATCCAAGTGTGAAAGCTCAGAAGCCTGCACAGACTGCCTTGTGGCCCTTGAAGGAGGCCTCTCCCTGCATGCCAAGGCAGTGCACATCTGCCTAAGGGTTTTGGAGAGGCAGAGACCTGTTCGTGCCCCTCCCTGATGTGGGCAGGTGCTGGGAAGAGCAGCAGCAACAGTGCAGTTTTCCCCTCCCCTCCTGTCCTCTTTTCCACAGTCTTCTTCAACTAAGATTTGCATTCACTGTAGGTACAGATAATCTCTAGAAACATGAATAACCTGGTCATTATGAAAGTATTTGTGAGATCATGTGATTGTTTACTGATTTTCACAATTGTATTCTTCCTCCTGAAGATAAAACTGATGGGAATAATTATACAGCTTTTGCATGTAAGCACACAGAGTTTACATATAACGCTTTGAAAAAATTAAATATGTTCTCATTTCTAGATTTTACCTACCCAGTTCTTTGGGGCATATATGGGAAGTTGAACAGCTAACTGCTTTAGTTTCTAGGAACACAGTGAATTTCAGAGGCCCTTTTTTTCCAGCCATTGGGTATTGTGTAAAAGCTGAGGGCTCTGAAGAAAGCCTTATATGCATCTCAGCAAGACTGGCAGTCACGGCCTGGGCTGTCCCACCTGTCCTGCTCCACCTGGGAGGCAACTTCCAGTGGAATTTGTTATTTATGACCATTCACATTTCAAAGGACACCCACAGCATGCCGATGAAACACATAACACCTTGGTACCATGGCACTGACCAGCTTTTTCTTAGAAGGAACCTGACTTGAAACATTCCAATGCAGCACTTGTACAGAAAGATTAATGTCTCTGTTGAGGAGAAAGTAAATCAGGGTCCTTTTAATTTTAGTGTTTGATTAAATTCCCTCAGATTTTATTCCTCTGAAGTTTAAATCTAAAATAACAAAAAGGTTGACATTTATTAGTTCCTGAAAAGCACAGGTCTAGTGTCTATTAAATGATCCCTGAACACAGTGGCACCTTACATTACATTTTTATTCTGCATTAGAGGTAAAAACCTGTTTTTCTGGACACTCGGTAGCATATAAAGTTTGATTTTATTGACTTATATTTTTAAAACTAAAAATAGCACTTCTAACTTGTATTTACAATACAATCCAGTACCAACACATTATCACATTTGATTTATTTTGATAGCTAACCAAGTTCATAGCAAATCACAAGTGAATGTAGTAGGTTGTGGAAGAGAAGATGAAAGTTTAAACTGTAGGAGTAGCAAGTATGATTCCAAGTTGAAAAATATTATTTGCTATTTTATTTGAGGTTTTGGTCTGTTCGGCACGTCTTACCACAGAGAGGGAATAAAAAAAAACCATAAAAACCAAAAAAAAAACCAAAACCACTAGCACAAACCCCAGTGTGTTTATGATAAACCCCATGATTCTGTCTCCAATATTAACTAGTAAATATTAACTGGCTAATACTTCAAATTTCATGATGGACTGTATCTGGTTAAATGACTTGTAAAGAATATGAAATCCTTTAAAATTAATGCCCTTGAGAGCTGTAAATTTTATGAACCAAAACTGGACATTTTAAACAACCTTCCAGTGGTTTTTATGAGACTTCGTTATACCTCATTAAAAACCTGGTTTGTGCTTTGACTAACACAAATTTTCTTTCCATCTTTTTTTTCCCCTATTACAATACTTAAAAAATGCCCTCCAAGTTTAAATTATGTACTTGTAGTGATTGCAGTGGAATTTTCTTGTCTTTCACTCTTTTAACAGTTTTCAATTCCATGAAGCTGAAACTTGCCTTATTCACAAATTAGAATATGACTTTTACTTTTCATTTTATCCAAGTCATTAATTCTCAAAATTAAACAACATTAACTATCACAAACAGTAAACAATTGTGTCTGTGTATTGATTAAACTATAATATGCTACTGTAGTAGTTTTACGTTTACTTATTTGTTTGTTTACACTAGGCGAGTAGTTTGGTGTAGGGGTTTAAGTACTTGGTTTGGTTTGCTACCAGTGTACTTACTCATTTCTGTGATAAGGATTAAGAGAAATGTAAAGCAGGTTTAAACTCTGAAAGATAAAAGGTAGTTTATTAACAGAACTAAAAGACAAAGAAAAAAAAAGAACTAAAATCAACCCTCAGATGTTTCTCTTTTTCTACTTTTTTGGGTTTTTTCTTTTTTCTATTAACAACCCAAGAAACCAAAACTTAGAAGTCTTTGGTCAGTTTACCATCTTTGAAACAAACTTTCATCCGTTCGGTTGGAAAGAGGAGTCTCTCCTGTCTTACCATGGAGACTTTCCCAGAAGAAACACAGTTCCTTTGTGGGGTTCAATATCACAGTGAACTCCCGCACAGAGTTTGTTCACCTGTGACAGTCCTTTCCCCGATACGCAGCCTTTCCCGCCACTGCTTCGAGGACTCAAGTCGGTGTTATGGGGTAAAGTTTTAAGGATGAGCAGTTTTAGTAGAAAAGTAAAGGTCTTCTCTTTTTTTGGAAGCAGGGTATCCCATCCCTGGAGCAAGGGGGTTTTTCTTCTATCCCTGGGGCAAGGGTTTTTTATCTTTTTTTTTTTGGTAGTAAAATTCCCCATTTCTTTTCTCTTTAAGTTTTTCATGAACCATAGCAACTTCAACATCTGCTTGCTTTAACACAGTTAAAATGCTGCATCTCCTCCCAAGTCATGCAATATGAGTTATAAGGAATTGTCCATCACCATAGCTTTACAAGAGAATTTCAGCTTAAAAGCATTTTCTTTTTCTCTTCCCTTTAGACTTTCAGTCTTTTTTTTACTGACCCAGGCACTTTTGTTGGGTTTTTTTTGTGTTCTTATTCTTTCTAAATCCATTTTATGCACTTAAAGAGTTAATTGCCTTTCTCAGTTCAGCTGCAATTCCATACATTCCACAGGGAGGGAGGGGGGAAACTTTACAGCCAAAGCTAGCAGGTTCC
>WEKY01004245.1:0-21160 GCA_013390045.1 Picathartes gymnocephalus | reverse complement strand
CTGGGTTGGGCGTGGGGTGCTCAGCACTGCCTGGGTTGGATGTGGGGTGCTCAGCACTGCCTGGTTGGGTGTGGAGTCCTCAGCAATGTCTGGGTTGTGTGTGGGGTGCTCAGCACTGCCTGGGTTGGACGTGGGGTGCTCAGCAACGTCTGGTGTACTTTCCAGGTCTGTTCACATAGCTTAACCTACTGGGGAACAGAAACATAATCCCTCTTTTCCCTCCTTAACAACAAAATAAACTTGTTATGAAATATAAATGCCTGAGAACATGAACCCTGGAAAACTGGGTGTCAATCACTCTATGCTAATATACATGTAATGAAATGCAAATGTGTCTTTATAAAATTAGTTTCACAAGGAATTGCTTAATGTCTGTTGGACTGATATTTTTGAAAGATCAAGATTAAAGCAGATATATGCACATTACTTTTTACTTAAGTGAACAAGACTACACGAACTGGGTTGGAGAACAGCCATCCTTACCATAGGCTGCATTACTGCAGTTAAGGTTGTTTCACAATTGACATTTTTTAGAAAATAATTTCGTATTCAGAAAGATGAGTAGGTTTACCAGACAGGAACAGGAATGTACTGACCTCATCTAAATGGATACAGGCTCATGGGAGCGCTTTTGATGAAGGTTGTATAAAAATGTCAGACAGAATGATTTTACAGACAGCAGACCCCATGAACCCTCATATGGTATTTTCAAAAGAACTTGCATGCACTTGTAAGATGATAAATGCACTAATAATGTGAGAAAGGAACGAAGTAGGCTGCAGAAGATCTAGCTGTGTCTCTACATTAAAGATCAAAAAAATATGTCTTGTTGCTCAGGTTTTTTTTAATTTTAAATCAGAGACAGGATTATGACCTCTTTGAACTTGTTACCATTCTAATATTGGAGTGCTTGCAACTGAAATAATATAGTTCAATTTCAACAGACAAACAGGTAATTCCAGACAAAAGCACACACTTTCTTCCCTACTCTGTTATTACTTTAAACAATCTTGGGAGGCTAGAGTGTCTCCAGAGAGTAATCCATCCAAAGATTATTCAAGATCTAAAAGAGGAAGAGCTAATCCCATTCTGAGGATGCCTCTCTCTCTAGTTGAAAAGGGAGCATGAACTGTAGTATATGCTGACTAGTTAGGTAACCATAGCTCAGTATGAAAATTCCTATTCTCAGTGTTCATTTAAAATTTTTGTAATGGATGGGAAAATTCCCAATCTTTCTATCTAGCTTCTGTTTTCAAATTCTAATTCTTTCCTCTTTCTAACTTATTAGGATTTCACAGGTATGATATCACTCCATTGACACAAACGGGTGTTTGATCAGATTTCTGAGCTCAGGTCAATGCTGTTCACCATTAACCACCAGCTTTTCTTCCTTCTCAGCATTGTCCTTGTCTAGAATGAGCCCAGACCTCATTAATAAACATCATTGTCAGTGCTGCTTCATAATCTGACTGCTTAGAAATGCTCACGTCAGCTGCTCTCTGATGCTCGGATGGGACCAGAGCCAGCAAAGAAACTTGTGGGCCATTGGGTAGCAGTGGCTTGTACAACATTGTAACCTCAGGGCATTTCCTGACCTTCACTGCTCTACCAACCTCTTTGCAACACTGTGGGTGCCTGTGAGAAAGAGAAAAGGCAAAATCAGTGTAATCACCACTGCCTTGAGCACTGTAATAAATCCTACTGCCCCACCTGGAATGTTAAACCTGTGGTTACCCAGCGTTTCTTTGGGTGGGAATTAAAGTTTCTGTGCTTCTGTACAGGTGTACATTCTCACTCATCACAGAACCAAAGGCAGAGAAATCCTAATGGTTAGTCAGTTGAATTTTCCTGATGGGCTTCAACTAGTCAGTGTATGTAAAAAGCAGTACATCCTTCCCAAAATGATATCATATTATTTCTGAATATAGAGTAAGTCCTTTTTTTTTTATGGAAAAAATTCATTCATTGGTAGTTCATTTTAATTCAGTTTACCTCTCTTTAAAGCAAGTGTTCAAAGCCATTTTGCAAAGCTTTTATATTAGTTCATATATTAATTCAGATATTTTCAGCTGCTATATAGCTACATATTGAATATTTATGTCATAATAAAAATTAAAATTTCTGGGATTTTAGAAATACTTGCTTTATTTTCTTAAACTGAATATTCCATTTGAAACAAAGGTATATAGTTATATTTTATTAGTATTTTCAGTAGTGGAACTATGAATATAATTTCTTCTTGTTGTTGCTTATTTTCAAAAAAAAATTAGGAAAGAAAAATCCATATATGTAGAAAACTCTGAACACCACATATTTCAGATACAATAGTCACACTGTGGCTGCAAAGGAGCATATTCTTAACTTTATTTCCAGATCACAGAATATTCTAAGTTGGAAGGGTCCAATAAGGATCGTCAATCCCAAATTTACTTGCAATTATGTTCTCAATTTTTGTATGAGTAGATTTGTGCATTTTGGTTGGACTTCTTTAATTTTCTGAGGGGGTGTTTGATTTGTGTTGTTTTGTTTTTCCCTGAGATCTGCTTTAAAACAGTGAAGTGTTTCAGGGCAATCTCAGCTATATCTGAAATAATAAGTCCTGATGTTCCTCAGGTGCAGAATGAGTCTGTGCCCAGCCAGAGCTGTCCAGTGCCCTAAATTTCAAAAGGCTTATTAGCTAGAATCCACTGCTATACCTGACCAGGATAAGTCTGTTCTTGCTACATTTCTTTCAGCCATGCAACATTTCCAGCTTCAAAGTGAAAGGGTTTAGTGGTAGCCTGAGCTTTATAAATTGTAATAAAAGTAAGGTCGTGCAATGAGTTTCAAGGCCTGGGTGTTATGAGAATTTTTCATTACCTGGACCATCCCACCCCCCTTTATTTTTTTCTTTTAATGGAGACTCATCTACATAGTTATCCTATCAGGTATCTCACAGCCCAGAGATAATTACATCCAAAACAAACAACAAGCCTTCCTTCTCAGTTTGACTCCACTCCAGCCTGCTGGCCTCAGCTCTTTAGTTCTTGACACAGCAAATTCTAATCACAAACTTAACTCAGAAGACCAGCAATTCTTGTTAGTCCCTGCACTTAGTATGACCTATTTAAGATATCACCCTAGCCCTGCTAATCTTGGAAATTCAATCGATAAACCTGGCTCTGCTCTTTCAGATGCCTGCCCCAACACAACCATTAAATGCAAGTGCAGAGACCTTCCTCAGTCCTGATATCAATCAAATTCCAAATGCCACTGCTGGCATTGACCTTCATCTTATCTCTGCAGCCTTTGTGGGATCTCTCTGTGAGCCACAGTGGTCAGACTTCATTCTAATTCCAAACCAGATTCTGACATTGGAATAAAAACAAGATACTGTAATGATCTGGATTAACTCAAGCAATAATCACAAACTTATAACTCACTTGATTTGTTACTTTCCAGTCATACCTTTCTTCCAGTGGCAGTATCTGTATCTAAAGACAAAAACATGTTTTTTACCTCATGCTAGCTTATTCCTGTATAGTCAAACAATTAAGCTAACCCCAGATAAACTCAGCCAGTTTTCCTAAAGACTGGCGCTAAGCCTGACTCAAATGTAACACTACCTTTAACGAAGTCAACCAGTAACCCTCTCTTGGCATTCACTCCTACTGAGTACAATAAGATACAATAATTCCTCTTCCTAAAGTCTAATGCCAAATCTATAGTTGACATAGTAGCTTATTTGCTCCATCTAACCAGGACCAGAACAAAATGTATCTAAAAGCCCAGCTCTGTGTGCCATGCAGATTCATACTTGACATTTATTCTCCTACTTCACCTGTCCCAAACCCTTCTACAGGCCTAAACACAGACCTAACAGTGGAAAGCACTCATCCTTCACAGTGTCAGAATAAATTCTACATTGAATCTGGCAGAATTAATCCAGGAGTTAGTTTTTCAACCTCTGCTATCCTGAGTTCTAAATCTGGGTTAAAATAATCCCTCCCCTGCATCTTGCAGGGTCAGACCAGCCTTTCTTCCTCTCCCAGGAATGACCTGGAAGTCCTCAAACACCCCATGATTCACCTTCCCTGCTCCAGGAGTGCTTATTGCTGTTAGACATGCAGCATTTTCACGCAGAAGCATGGGATTGTTCCACACCTAACGACAGCCATAATGAAAACTGTTCTAATTCATTCTCCTCCTGAATTCTGTGAAAGGTATTTGCCCATGTCAGCAACAACCTTTATTGATCTTAGCAGTACCAAGATACACAGCTGTCTCTACTGTTCTAAATTTCACTGCTGCTCTAGCAGTGTTAGCAGGGATCTCCTGACAGCTCCTGGTCTGACAAAGTGTCCCGGCTGGGCGTTTTCAGAGAAGTCAGTCATAGCACTAACGCGCAGCTTAACGTTAATTCTTGAGCCAGTGACAAATTCTGCTGTATGCTGTCAAGAAGAGATTAAGACTAGAGTTAGAGGACTGGAGAGAAGGGACTGGGAGATTTATTGCTCACTCCTGTGAGGCTGGGGTAGGAGTTTTTCACAAGTGAATGTTTTAAGGCACACTAAGGAATTGATGAGTGGTGGCGCTGTAATTTCATTAGGGTTAAGACTGGAAGTAACAGGATTTAGAGAACACAATGTATCTGTATCATGACAGATCCACAGAGTTAGGATGTAACTTTTATGTGCTTATAATATCAGTCTTTTCCCCTTGCTCTGACAGGCTCCAGGGGAAAACCAGCTTCCACCCTCACAGGGGCAGCAGTCATGAGCACCAGATGTAATCATAAATTCTAATGCAACTTCTGCTGGATAAAATCCTAATGTTAGCCTCCATATCTCCAGTTCTCTATCAGTCCTTAAGCTTAATGTTGGTCACAGGGCACAGATAGCCTGGAGGCAGTCATACTGGCATTATAGAATCAAGCAGGTTACTAGATCAGAAACATGTGCTCTCAGATTTTCAGTTTCAGAAGAGACCTAGATTCAGAAAGGCAGGAACCAAGCATATTTAATATAAATAGTAGTCAGGTTTATTTAATGAATCAACAGTTGTGTTTGGATTCTCAAATTAAAGTCTCACAAATAATCAATGAACCGCTCCTCCCATCAAATATGTAGCTCCTCCTTGGTTCCTGCAGAAGTCAAACAAATGTTGGATTCTGCCATTTATATAAATAAGAATGATTCTTATTCTTTAACAAGCGACAGGTATTGCTAGTTAGATAAACTGTTCCCCACTGGTTTTCCATTTATATTGCTTTGTCTGGAAATTTATATAAACAGCTATAAGAACAGCAATCTAACCATAATACCTCCACAGAAAAAAAAAAAAAACCAACCAATCAAACAAACAAAAAAACCACCCCCCAAAAAACCTCTAATTTTTCTTTTTGACACAAAATCAAGACCAAGTATCTACACAATTTTCCAGTTTACACGTTTATATGTTTATACTTGTTGATCTTCTGAGCCATCACTGGTTAAGATAGCCTCTAATGCTGGTTAACTTGAAGGGCCTCCATATATTAAAGTTCATTCCCCCCAACACCTGCTGTCTTAAACAGTAAAGCAAAATCAAGTTCTAACTCAAATTTTGCCAGTCCCAACACCTTGTTTGCTCTTACCCCATGCTCATCGTCTTGCCAAAGCAGGAGGGAAGAGTGTTCATAGATGTGAAAGACAATTACTGGTCTAAGATGTGCAATTGTTTCAGAGTCAGGACTAGGCTAGGTTATAATTTAGGAGGGACACAGGACTGCTTTAAATATTGCAGTAAAATTTGCCTCTTGAATACAATCCAGACTAAAGAAGAATAATGAATAAACAGAGTCACACAAGGGTGGTGAGAATGCTCTGGTGCAAAGAAATAAATATCATATTGTAGTCTGGACCAGGATGGGTTCACTTGTCAGCGAAATATATTAAAGTTTGAATCAGTAATGTCTAAATAAATACTTTTACTGCTTAAATCATCTTATATCTTTGTGGCTAATATGATGAAAATTTACAGAAAATCTTAATTCTTTTTAATAAATTCTGGATGAAGAAGAGGTGGCTCAGCTTCCATTCAGGGGTCAGGGCAGGAAATACTGAATTGTTAAAATTATTGCTATGGTCAGAAAAAGGTTTACATTTAGTAACAAGGAATATGATCATCTCTGGTCTAAGAGCAGAGTTTTTGCTTTCTGAGGGAAGCAAGACAAAAGGCTTGTAGGGTTGGGCTGAACTGCAGTGGTCTAATTTCAACTTTTAGGGTAGTCCTGAAGAAGAAAAGGAAGACTGTTACAGTTCAGAAGAGCAAAGAAAGATACTTGGTGTTCAGAGATAGATTACAGTTTGGGAGTTAGGTTTGTGTTTGTAGTCTTACAAAGGTATAGAGTTTCAGCAGGAGCTGAGATTATGATTTATAGTCCTAACTTGTATTGGTGTAGCTAGGCCATGATTTTGTTATAACATGGATCAGTTCTCAAGCTGAAAGCAGCAGTTGATCAGGTACATTAACTTCTAGATTCTTTCAAGCAGCTAATACTGGGATCAGAGGCATCAGCAGAAACAAGTAATTCAAAATCTGGTTTCTGGGGAATGCTAGTAACCTATGGAAATTTGTAGACTAATTATGTTTAAAGTTGCATTATGGTTTTGGCTGAGGTTAAAGGCGAGAGACCTCAATCTCCAGCTAGGAAGTGCAAGGAAGGAGGACTCCCATGAGATCTGTTTGAAAGATACACAGATTGTATGGCACCATTCTGACAGCAGGTAGGATTTACTGCACCTCTAGCAGTTTCATGTTGATGTTGGCCTTATATTTGGGGTTAGGACTCATCAGAACCTGAAATGCCAAGTTTATTTGTCATATACCATTGGACAAAAGTAAGGGTTTGTAACGATGGATTGCCATCAGCTAAGGGGATAATGAGGTACTCTGCTGTAGTGGTAATTTGGCTCCAGTGTAGATTGCAGACAGAAGTGTCTATGTGGGGAGTATCCTAAATTCTAATACTAAAATGAGGATTAGTGACAATAAAAATGCTTGAGGGAGACACATGGGAGTTGCAAGGTTAAGACAGTTAATTCAGAGTTAGGAATTCATTTTAGGGGAGGAGGGGTTAATGATTGATTTGAATTCATTGCTATTCCTGGCTGGGCAAAGGCAATTGCCAGTAAATTGAATACTTTGTTGTCGTTCCAGGGTAATAGCTATCTCTGTGGTGCACGAGTGGGCATATTTCCGTGTGTGTACATGTAAAGATCTATATGTGTATAGAATATATTTGTATAGAATGTATGTCTATATACCTGTATGTAGGTATTCACAGAGTTAAATTTTTACTTAGGAATGAATCTAAGTTAGTTTTCAGGAACAGTTCCAAACTGAAGGACCTGAATAATTGACTATTGTATCTTAATTCCTTAGTTCTTGAACAAAGAAGTAATTTTGAGGCAGTCTGTGTTATTAAGCATGGAAATAAAATTCAGGCCACCAGACTTCCCAGAACACTGACTTGTTGCTGAATTTGGAAAGTCCTACCATGTCCCTGAGACACAAACAGATTATATACTATGAAGTCAAAGAGGTCTCACCTGGCTCTGATATTAACATGTGTGTGCAGTTGTGAAGGCAATAAAATTCAGCACTGCCTTTAGCCACAACACTGCCTTTAGACCCCATCTAAAGCTGTGCTAGTAAAGTCATCAAATTGTATTTCCTTTCAGCCTAGGATGGATCATCCAAGCAGGAAAGAGAAAAAATGTTTCAATTTCTAGGGTAGTCTGTTCATTGACTTGTTTGTTGTTTCCTCTCTTCAACACCCATTACATGAATACACGCAGAAAAGAGGAGCATTTAACTTAATTATTCTGCTGAATACATCTATTTGGGGCCCTAGAATTTAAAAAGTATGGCTGGGTAAAAGGAGAATTTTAAAATAATTAGTTCAGGGTTTAACTTTTTTTCTTACAAAAATAGGGATCAGATAGAAGCAAGTAATTACTTCATTGGCTACATTGTTCTCTCTTGTTAACATAAAAAACCAATTATGAAAAATGAAGATATTTTAATATAATTACTATATTGATTCATTTTTCTTGTTCTTTTTATATCAAAAGAGCATGACAGATAAGTTGCTACTATAATCAGTTTGAAGTGAATTCTGTGGTGGTAAATGAGGTCAGACTAATGGTCTTCATAAATGAAGTTTTCTGAAGTAGTGCTAGTTAAAAAAAAAAAAATTATTACTTCTTCTACAGAAAAATCTGATTTTTTTTAATATAAATTGAAATGCTTCATTTAGTTGCATTTATTTAGAAATGTGACAATGATTCCCTATAAGATTGTGAATATAAATGCCATTTTACTACATTCTCCTATCAGTTGGGTCTAGCATCCAACTATGGCAATATATTTAAATATATACTCTGCCTATTTTCTCATTATTTTCACGGTTGTTAAACAAAAGGTTGCATCATTTAATCTGGTGAAATACGTGATATTTAATAAGGCAGTTTGTCCAAACAGGGCACCTAATGTGTAATTTCTTAGTCTCTTATTGAAACAGAAACCAAAATATTTATAGGATGACAGAAGCTGAATGGAAAAAGGCTTTTGAAGTGAATTTCTATTATTGCATTTGACACTTCCTATAGTAAACTACATTCCAATGTAACAAATGCATTTGTGAAAAAAAGTTCCCTCGTTCTGACTGAAAACCCATTTCCATTAAAATCAGTGCATAAGCTCCTGTAGGCTATGAAGGGTCTGAAGCTTCAGATATTTTACATATATTCTTGTACTAAGTTAGGCACAGGCACACAGGCAGACGGTCCCTGCCTGAGTAAGGTGGACCTTGGTGCTGTGGGTTTTTAAAATCCTCATTCCTCTGCTATCTCCACTTCTCTCTCCTTCAAAAGCTACACATGTCTCTATAAAACAGGATTGACATGAGCTCATAACCTCAAATCAGGATCAAGAGAAAGAACCAGAGCCAGAATGAGGTACCTACTTTTCTGTTTTTAGCTGCCTTGGATAGTTCTGCTCAGCCTTTTGCCCTTTGTGGCAAGGGACCCTCTGGATGAGTCACTTTATCCATGGCTTTAGCTCCTAAAAGATTGGAAACCTCATTTCTCATGCCCCTTATCAACTGAACTTATGAAATAACTTTTTTTAGTATTTTTGGCAAAGCATTTAATTCTTTTATGAAAAAAAAAAGATTTAAAGCACTGTAAATCTTATTTTCTGACATAATTTTGGAGCGGTTAAATAAAATTCATTACTTTTTTTCATTTTGTGGGAAGTGTTAATCAGAAAAGAAGTGCAACTATAGAAGCCTTTTCATCACATATAAGCACTTTCATCATTAAATGTGGACTCCAATCCTATTTAAGTAAAAGACATTTTGGCAGCAATACCCATGTGTTGTTTAAAAAGTGTCCATTCTCCCCTATAGTTCTTTATGGCACAAGGAAGTATTTCACAGATAAATGGGTCAGCTGAAACTCAGTGTTCTAAGGTGGAAAATTTCAGGGTTATAACAAAACATTGCCAGTCTCAGAGCTGGTTCCTCTTTATATTTCTCAGCAGGAACAGAGTTTTCATTTAATAATTATAAATCCTTTTGTGGATACCTGATGTCACAGGAGCACATGGATACAGTTGAATAAATGCTGTCAAGAAATGGACAGAAGTCACTCTTAGCTGGATAAAGATGGACCCATTCCAAACCCTGACAAACATTTGCCACATGGCAAACTCAAAGCTTTATTAACTTCTAGACAAACAAAGGTATCGACTACACTTGCCTGAATAGCAAAATGTTTTCTGAAATTGGTCCAGTGCTGAGGAAAAGTGACAGCAAAATCTGTCATAAACATCAAAAAAAAGAAAAAAAGATAATCAGAGCTAACACAGTCTAATACATGAACAAATTTCAGATTGGGAAAATAAAAGCCCTGGGTTCCTCCTACAGTTCCTGCAAACATTTGTACAGCATGGAGTCTTCACAAAGCTTTTGGAAATGTTGGGCTCACAAAACTGACTCTGCTCTTGTGTCAGTGGGAATTTTACAGTGAATCCTGAAGAGCTACACAATTACTTTTGAAACTATGATATCATGGTAGATATTTATATTTAAAAATTTCAGGGAAAAAAATGTATCACCACTATGAGGTAGTCCTTGACTTCACCTAATGCATATGAATATATATGAATACACAAATTTCAGTTAAAGCTATGTAAGATCATGTCAATGTGCAAGTGGGGAGACTGTGAAATTAGTTATTAATAATGAATATGCCTGTCCCATCTCAAAAGATTTGAAAAAAAATGGTAATTCAAAACCACAATACAAGAATCACTTTATTCAACTCACACTTCTGGGTATTTGAATGAACAAAAGCAAATTGAAATGCCTTCATTAAACACAGAAAGAAAAAAAACAGAAGAAAAAATATCACCCATGCATACATTATTTGCTGAGGCAAACTCTGTTTTCTGTGTCTCAGGTCTTGACTCTAACATTCTGCAAACATGAAGAAGAAAACAAAATATAGATGAGCTTAGATGGAGATACAATCTAAGTATCAGTTATTGTTGCTTTCGTAGTACCAGTGGTATTTTCAGTTCTGTCATTCTGTCTTAAGGAACTAATTAAGAGAAAGGAAATTTTAAAAAATTTATAAAACTTAATTACTTGTGATGGACTTCAATGGACAAGCCTTTTTAATGTGCTTACAAGACAAAGGCTATATGATAGAAATACATACAAAGCATATATAGTGAAAGAGATATATGAAATAACAAATGCCATTACAAATATTCACATATCATAAAACAAAGTAAGTGGAGAGACGGTAAGTAAAAATTGGATACAATGTGAAGGGTTTCCTTCTTTCTGGAGGAAAATACAATCATTGGGATCTAAGGCATGCAAGAAACTTTTATCTTTATGTGGATAAAAATAACATCCATATTGTGTGAGTCAGAAAAAGGATCAAGCATTAAACTTTCATCCTTCGTGTCTTAAACTAAAGAGAAAAATAATCCATAGTAATTTCTATTGCTAAGGGAGAATGTATCCAAGTGAATCTCAGAACAGAAAATAGCTGAGGTTCTGCACTGACAAATGCTGCCTCACTAGAGGAGGCTCTATAAGGTCAGCTGGCTGGTGCTGAGGGCACCCCTCTGGGGAGCAGAAGGGAGGAGAATCTCACCTGCTTTTTGCTGAAGTATAGGAAAATCCTTGAGAGTTGAAATTTCTTTACTGTTGTTTTTCTTGTTTGCTCATTCTGAACTTATGCCTGACCAGATTGCAGCACATGCCAAAGTGCAGGATGTGCATGGTGATATTCAGAGAGGACTCACCATCAGGGCCATGACTGCCAGGAAGGGCCTGCTGCTTTACTTCATTAGGCAAGAGCAAAAAAAACAATGCATTCTCCCATTTATAGCCCTCAAAAACATTATTATTGACCACACTGAAGCATATATGAGCTGTCTTGAAAGGAAGAGTTTGGATTTCCCACTATGAGTAAAGCACCTGCTCTGATGCTTTTAGAGGAATTAATGAAACCCCTAAATCTCAGAGCAGTTTCCTGATAGAGTTAATGAATAGCTGTCAGCACAGCTGGCACTAATTGGCATGCTTCTGGGTACCCTGAAGGAGAAGGAGCCAAGTGGATAATAATCTCATACTTCTTTGATTTATAAATGTTCAGAGTCAGACTGACACTTCATCTCTGGGCAGTACATTGACATTTGTATTTTTGTTTGTGTGTTGATTCTTGTTCTGTGCACATGCAGGGATGGTAATATCTCCAAAATGTCAGTTTCATGTTTTTCCAGAAAGCCCTATGGAAGGATTTTAACAAAAAATGATTTTGTGAGGAGGAAGAAAAAGGAAAAATCTTCGAGTTGTAAAAGGAAAAAATATCTAACTTGCATGTGATGCTTACAACCTCCGTTTCATCAATCATGTAGCTACTGTGCTAATTTAAGTAAATCTAGAATCATTGATTCTGCCCAGACTATCTCTCACGATGTCTCTGGCTTTTAAAGCCTTGCCACAGTCAGAAGTTCCTTGTGAGTGAGATTTAAGTACCACTTGCATGTTTGGCAAGTTATACCTGTCTCAAAGAGAGAAAAGGATCTTTGCACAGGAGTTATCAGGGGTCAGTGAAAGAGCTTTAATGGATTTGAAGGGGAAAAGGGATAAAACCAAAGTCACTCAAGATAAGCCTGGGACAGCACACTAATATTTGAGGGATGGTTGTTGTTGAGGTCCTTTGGTTTGCTGCCTCAGTGGGGCTGGAGATTTATGAAACATACAGACACAAGGGTTCTTGATGTGTTTCAATAATTGTGGAAGTGCCTGAGAAGGATCACACAGGAATTAGGGCAATTAGGCATTCAAAAGGGTGCTGGAATCAACAGCTCAGCTGAAATCCCCCTATGCTAATGCACATGGGCAACAAACAGGAGGAACTGGAAACTGTTGTGCAACTGGAAAATTATCATATTGTTGTCCTCACGAGATATGGTGGGATGACTCACACAACTGTTACAGACCTCCCACCCAGGAGGAAGAGGAAGATGAAATATTCTATAACCAGCTGTGAGAAACCTCATAATAACTAGTCTTTGCTCTCCTGGAGGACTTCAGTTTACCAGGTGTCTGCTGGAAATACAGTTCAACAGGGAGGAAATAATAGGAGTTTCCTGGAGTGTGTGGAAGATAACTTCCTGATACAGCCGGTGAGGGATACAACTAAGGAAGGTGCTCTGCTGGACTTCTTGTTTGTGAGCAAAGAGGGATTGGTGGGTGACATGATGTTTGGTGGTCATCTTGTGATCAGAAATTCTCACTTCTCAGAGGAATAAGGAGGCTCAGCACAACTGCCACCTTGGACTTCTGTAGCACAGACTTTGGCCTGCTTTGGAGACTGAGACCCCCCAAGGGTCCTCTGGCTTCAGAGGATACTGAGGGAGCTGGAAGAAGAGCTCACTGAGCTGGTTTCTGTCAATTACCAGCAGTCCTGGATAACCAAGAAGGTTCCTGTTGACCAGAGCACAGCAAATGTGATGCCCATCTACAAGAAGGTCTAGAATGAGGACACCTGTCCATCTGATCTCTGTGCCAGGGAAGGACATGGAACAGATCATTCTGAATGCCATCATGGGCAGGACAATCAAGGGATCAGACCCACCCAGTATGGGTTTGTGGAGGGCAGGTCCTGCTTAACCAACCTGATTGCCTTCTATGACAAGGCTGCCTGTTCACCAGAGGAGGGAAAGGTCATGGATATTGTCTGCCTGGACTTCAGTAAAGCCTTTGACACCATTTCCCACAGCATTCTCCTGGTGGAAACTGGCTGTTCATGGATTAGATGAGTGCTCTCTTTCCTGGGTAAAAGCTGGCTGTGGGGCCAGACCCAGAGAGTGGTGGGGAATAGAGTCACATCCAGTTGGGGTTGGTCACCAGTGGTGTTCCCAGGGCTCAGTAATGGAGCCAGTCCTGGTTCACATATTTACTCACAGTCTGGATGAGGGGGATCAGAAGTATTCTCAGAATGTTTGCAGATGACACTGAGGTGAGTAGGAGTGTTGATCTGCTGGAGGGTGGAAGGCTCCAATGGAGGGATCTGAACAGGTTGTGTGCAGGGTCCAAAGCAAATTGTATGAGGTTCAACAAGGCAAAGTTCCGGATCCTGCCCTTGAATTAGAACAACCCCAGGCAACTCTCCAGGCTTGGGAAAGAGTGGCTGGAAAGGGGCCTGGAGGAAAAGGACTTGGGGGTGCTGGTCTACAGCAGCTGAACATGAGCCAGGGGTGCCCAGGGGGCCAGGAAGGCCAATGGCACCTGGCCTGGATCAGCAGTGGTGTGGCAGCAGGAGCAGGGCAGTGACTGTCCCCCTGTACTGGGCACTGGGGAGGCCACACCTCAAATCCTGTGTCCAGGTTTGGGCCTCACTACAAGAAAGGCATTGAGGGGCTGGAGTGAGTCCAGAGAAGGGAGTAGAGCTGGGGAAGGGTCTGGAGCACAAGTCCTGTGAGGAGCAGCTGAGGGAGCTGGGGATGTTCAGCCTGGAGAAAAGCAGGCTCAGTGGGGATTGCATTGCTCTCTCCAACTGCCTAAAAGGAGGTTGTGACAAGGTGGGGGTCAGTCTCTTCTCCCATGTAACACGGGAGAAGAGCAGAGGGAATGACCTCAAGCTGTACGAGGTGAGGCTGAGATTGAGAATGTCAGGAAAAATGTCTTCAGGGAAAGGGTTGTATGGAATTGGAAGAGAGTGCCCAGGGAAGTGGTTGAACCATGCACATATTTAAAAGACACGTAAATGTGGCATTTGGGAACATGTTTTATGGCAGATTTAGCAGTGCTGGGGTTGCACTCTATGATCTTAGAGTTATTTTCCAACCTAAGTTATTCTGTGATTGCATGGGAGGTTAGTTATGTTTAGGACTTTCCCCAAATACCTTGTGTGTGCATACGCCTTTTGAAGAACCATTCTTGCCTGAAATGGTACCTATGGTTAGAAGACATCAGCAGAAGATGAGACATCCTTCTCAGTGACTTTATCACTTTGCTCACATTAAAATATTAATGATTATGTTCTTATATTTAACAGAAATTGACCCAAATTATTATTTAGATCTGCTCTGCTCACAGAAGCTACAGTGAAGGTTGCCATATCCTCAGATAAACTCTCTTGAAAAGCCCAATATTAGTTACCATGTAGCAGACAGTGATTCATTTTTAACATTTATTCAGCACTTCATTTCCACTTGTGGATTTTGGCTGAAGTCCAGGATTAGAGAAAAAAATGTGATAGTAGTATTGATAACAGCAAGTTCTTCTATATAGACGGCTGTGTGTTTTCTCATGATTGTCTAATTTTTGGGACCAATAATAATCTTCAAAAACTCTCAAAACTGCAAAGAAATCAAATTTTGCTATAACAATGTAATACCTTAAAAATGGACATTTGAAATGTAAGGGTAATATACTAATAAAATTGAATCAAAAGGAAAGGAAATGCAATTATCTTCTTGGAACAAGGGTTTTTTAATTATAATGGTGGCTGCATTAATCAGATGTCATATTAATACCTGTAATAAAATGCCTTACGGAGCTTTCTCAGCCTACAGAGAATGTACAGAAAAGAAGAGTGATGAAACCAAATGTTAAAAGAATAAAAATATCTTGAAGTCTGGATGGATTAAAAAGGATAGAGTCATGTGAATTCAGGGGGATGATTTTTTTTTTAATTCCTAGAAGTTAGGCAATCAAAAGAGAAAAAAATGTATATTTTAAAGGAATGTTAAAATCAAAGGGTGTCCTTAGGCTTCTAAAAGGGATTATAAGAATTGGTCAGTCATATCCAGTGCTTTTAATCTACAAAGGCATCCTATTAATGGCACCTTTCCAGTGGCATGCCAAAGGAGACACCAACTCCCTGCAACTGGAAATTCTGTCCAGCTGACAAGATACAGTAACATTTTAAGGCTGTCTGGATAACGAGAGCAAAAGCCGCTGAGTTTTGTTCCCTTGTGGACGTAAAAATGATGATTTTCCAGACATGTCTTTCCGTTTATTGCCAGAGAGTCAGTGGCTGTGTGTGAATTCCTGGGATGCTGCCCCTTCAGTGCACTCCCCAGAGGAGAGGCACTGATGCTCTCCCCTTTCCTGACAGATGGGAAGCTCAGCCTGCTCCTGGGTATTCCCAGCTCTGCCCGTGCCTCTCTCACCAGCAGCATGAAATACACAATTTTTCAAATACTTCAGGGAATTTAACTTGGTGAAATTCAGGCATGTTCTGCAGCCTAACTTTCACTGAGTCTTGTTTCATTTTCACTCCTGCATAATGCATGAAATGGCACATAAGAAAGCAAGAAATAATGAAAGCAGAAGCTATAAATAAACATGAAATCTTACCCACATATTTTCTTAAAGGAAATCAGATAATGGAATCAGACTCTCTTACAGAAGTTGGATTCCTGTCTTTTCAAGCAGTAGTCTTATGAATATTTTCATGACAATACTTTGAATGTTTCAGTACCTACAGCTACCATGTTTGGAGTGCTGAAGAGATATTCTTCAGCCCAGAGATATCTTCAGAGGAAATCCGATGCCCTTAATGCTACCTCTACCTGCAGCATTACATGCTGAAAGACAAAGGAAGAGCTTAAAAATTTCAATTCACTTTCATTTTCAATTCTATTTAATTCTGTTCCACTGGATCAAGCCCTATCATTTCATAAGACCATTTCTTGCTTTCTGCTTGAACAAAGCAATGAACTCAAAAGTTCTTTTAGACATAATGAACACTGAATTAGGTGAGGTTCCCTATTCAATTTTTGCATATTGGCAACAGATAATTATATCTCAATTTAAAATATTTCTGAAAATGTTCTTGAGTGACCCACTAAATTTAATACATATATATAACAGAAAAAAAAAAAAGCTCCATGGTTTTAGAAAAATTTGGTCTGACAGTGTTTGTTTAATTACAGCAACTGTAAAATTCTAAGATGCTTGGGCTTATTTTAGTTGAGCAGATCCTGTGCAGTGGTGAATAATGGTTCATTAAAGAAAAGCCTCCTAGGAGAGAAGTTGTCTAAAGCATAATGATTCAGATTAGCTTTTCAAAGGAATTAAGAATAGTCAGAGCCACCTTTGATCTTGTTTAGTACACCAAAATGAGGATTCTGTATATCAAGTCTGCAAGCTAATCCATGGCAAAGGAATTGAATAAAATGGATTATGTCCTGTGTGAGGTCATTTGATAGATTTAGTTCTAAATGCTCTCTCTCTGGAATTGCATGGGATCCTAAAAGCTGGAGGACACACAAGCAGGAACATGTGAATAAGGCTGCCTGGTTAAATTCATCAGCAGCTGACAGACTCTGAGACAAAGTTGAGTGGATTTTTCAAAGAGGAATAATAAGGCAATAAGGAAGTTTCTAATATTTTTTAAATGGCACATTTTGATCCAGCTTCAGTTAAAAGGCATAACACAGCCTTTTAACACCCATGTTAACCCAGCCCCCTGCAGAGCTCTCCCCAGGTTGTTGGAGACTCAAAGGCATGTGTGTTTCTACCAAACCTTTCTCATGCTGTCAAAGCCCAGATAAATCCGTGAAGTTTTGACCAGTTAGGGATACAGATACGTGAACTCAGGTTGCTCTTCTCTTCCATCTCCTTGTTGTTTTCTTTCTCAAGTCACATTCTCACCCACACGGGAAGCATTTCTATGTTTCCTTTATAAGACATATTTTTCTTCTGCCAAATAGTCTTTTACTTATATTTCATTTGTCTTATTTCTTTGGCAAAATCACAGAATGATTTTTCATTCTTTCATTATGACTCAAATTTGGCATTTGATCATAAAATCTGGTGACCGAACATCAAATCTGATGATTGAACATGTCTGAAAATTTGAAAATTAGCTGGGAATTTGCCATGCTGCAGCACTGTTTTAAAAGTCCATGTATATAAATTCTCACACATGCGCTAACTCCTTGGAGAAAGGGGAAAATATGTTATAGAAATATTCTTTTAACGTATGTGCTTAATGATATTTAGTCTGGATGTGCTACATTGATCTTAGACTTTATACCATCACTATAATTTCTTGAAATCCTGGATATATAAATTCAGATTCAATATATTTGACAACCTTCAAAAAGGCAATATAATTTTGACAATTTCTGAAAAGTTAAAATAGGCCTTTAATGACATAATGTAAACTACTTTCACAGAAAACTAAGCCCTTTTTTCTTCTAACCCAAAACAATTTAGGGTAAATATACAACCATCTCTAGCAATAAAAAATAGGTTTATAGTACTTATTCAAAATTTAACATAACTTTCCCACACACAAATGTCATATATATCTAACCACCACAAAACAAAGTGTTTCCTGACCCTCAGAGCAGCCAATATCTTGTGCCTTTCTTTTGATTCAATAGTTTTGTTTTGATTCCCATAGTTCAGTGTTTACTCACCATATCATCAACCTTACAGATTTGTTTCCTAGTTATTTCAAGAGACCTCCACACTTTCATTCCAATATCCCTTTTTCTCATCACCATGGGAACCACTGTCTTTTTATCCTTCAAGAATATTATGTTTTAGAAAAGCTCTCATCCTTGTAATGGAAATTTGCAGGTGAGAACAGCTTCATTCTGTATTCTTAACTTACAGACAATTTTGCTACTTGCAGAGACTTATCATTTCTGTCGGTTCTGTCTCCACTGTAGCCGAATGTACCCTTGCACCTCCTGGAAATGCAGTCACAGCATCCAATTGAATACTCACTCCAGTTTTAGCACTGGACAAGGGGGAGTCTGCAGTAGCAGCAAAGGGCTCTGCAGCTGTTAAAAGAGCTGCTCCATAAGTCTGAGCTGCATCCAAAAGCAAAATTTTAGACCTACTTTGGGTATGCCTATGTAATCTGCAGCTACTGCAGGTTCTCCACTGCAGATGTTATTTTGGGAGCCATCTCTGTATTTTTCTCATTTAGTAGTTTGCTTTGATAAATACTAGGGAAGCCAGGGGAAAAATCTAGGAGGAGAATTGGAGTATTAAAAGATCTCATTACAGAATTAACATTAAAAAGAAAAGAAGCAGTGGAAGGGAGATGAATATAATTTCCAAGGCTTAAAAGAAATTTTAAATTGCCCTGAAGGATAAATAGAGGAAAGACAAGTGTATTCCCAGAACAAATTGCTCTGTGCTGGGTTTCCCTCTCCTTCACACACTCTGGTTGTAGGACCTTGGGGGTGACAGTATCTCAGAGGCCATCACAATAAGGAAACTACAGTAGGTCTGGGGAAGATTGCTTAATATTTGCTTCCTTTAGGGTCACCTAGACTTTCATATCCATGAACTACAGCTGTCAGATGGCGTGGGGTTGTCATCTCATGCTAAACTATATATTACTTCCTCATGGATTTGTTAAATGTTTGTGGTTTTAGCCACAGTTTTTCTGATGTGTGAGAGAAGGGGATGAAGAAAGAAGGTAGCTGTTTCCTAAATAGATCAATTTGTCACCCCGGTTTCTGGTGACATTCAGCTTCCATCTGAACCCAGCAAGGAAAATAACTCCCTCTTCTGTGCCAGGGAAGAAAGCAATGATGGGTTTGATTCCAAATCTAAGGTGGCTGAAACATTCCTCAAGACACCTCTTTTCTGTGTGCAGGCACACAGTGAAATACAACTTGGCCTCTCACTGGACTCCCCAAGCACTATCATAATGTAAACATTAAGAGTTTATCACATGTCAGTCAGGTACAACCTGCCCATAGCAGTAATCATATTTCCCACTGTGTTTTACAGATCTCCTGTCAAAGCCTTTCATTCATGAGTATCTCTGGACATAAGCCTTGGACTGCACGAGAATTGTGCTTCATCTCCGTTCTTTATCCAAACTAAATATAATGTTACATAAATTGCAACTGTTCCATGAAAAGTAATAAAAATCATTATAAAAGTAAAAGAAGTTGCAAAGATATTAATTGCAAAGATTAGCACTGTTTTTTGTGTAAATGTACTGACGAAGATAAAAACTTATGTAGTTGGTAAATAAGGCAAATAATTTTAAAACTCTTCTTTATTGTCACTTACACAAATACAAAGTTTCAGACTCTAAGCTGATGAAAGGAAATGTTTATTTTAGACAATTTACAGCTAATCTGTAAAATTCATATGGTGGTTCAAACTAAGAAGTATAGACTTCAGTAGAATAAGAACTGTTTATAGTTTTCCCATCAATGATCACTTCGCTGAAAAACAACACTTCAAACAGAATAAAAATTTTACTATTTGTAGTCATTTTCCTTTTAAAGTAGGAAGATTTTATATGTGTTTTCTAAGAGAAATTAAGCAAACTAAAAATAATGCTTCCATACTGTTTAATTCAAACATTTCCAACTCATTATTATCTGATTTTTATTTTCTTATTTTCTTATTTATTTCATTTATTTTCCTTTCATTTCAAACGTTGAAGTATTGAAAGGACTGGAGTACAAAGATTTATGACAGAGAAAAAAGTAGACAATTTTGGCTAAATGTTTTGATCCAAAATGTATCACCATGCAAGCTTCATAGAATCATAAAATTATAAAATATGCTGAGTTGGAAGAGACCCATCAGGATCATCAGGTCCAGTTCCTGGTCCTGCACAGGGCACACCAAGAATCACCTCATATGCCTGAGAGTCCAAACTAATCTTTTAAGACCTTTTTAATTTTATTTTGAAAACTAATACTAGAAAATATTTAACACACTTGCAGTGATTCAGGAGAATTTCAAAGTTGAAGGATCCCACTACATAAGGATACAAGCTCTATCCTTAGAGTAGAATTTATATGATAACTATTTTATATTATCAAAAAAAAATATCCTGTGAGTAGGTCACATGGATGTTTTAGCTTTGTACAAACCAGTTGTGCCAGTTCATCAGGAAGCAGGCACACACTCACTGCACGGTTTGGAGGTGCTTACAGAGCTGGAACTTTTTGTTCCCTCTCCAGGGGACTGTGTCACACATTGCACAGTGATTGACTGTATCTAATCCTTCACACTGCCCCTCCTCTCCCTCCTCTGCCTCCTCTCCATCTTGTTGCATTGGACTCCGGGACCAACATCTGAAAATGCAGACTAATATTGTCCGTGACTGAAAGCTTTCAAAAGCATAACAGAATATTTAAAGTCGTGATACTGACCAGACTAAAATAGGTATATCAGCAGCCTCTCAGTGTCAGTGAGAGCGGAGCACACATCCTGTATTCCCCAGATTATACCTGTGTGTCTGTGTGTTGTTATAAAACACCCCAAAACACCAGCCATGACGTTATGTGTAGCACAGAGGTCTGATGCAGGCCAGCAGGTACGGAGGGGGCTCCCCAGATGGTGGCACTGCCACAGAATGTGTAAGGAATTTTGGGAGGAGGGCAGGATGGGGTATGAGGGTGATCTGGCACTGTGAGGGTACCACCAAGCTCAGGCCATTCAGGCAGCTTCTGGGAGGGAACAGGTGCTGGTCTGGAGTGCTTTGGAGAGGATAAAGGCCTTATGAGGCAGGAGCAGGAGAGAGGCAGGGGGAAGGAATGGAGGTTCAAGCGGGGCAAGAAGTCAATGGGAACAGGAAGACAGAAGTTTGATATACATATAAGA
>WEKY01004243.1:7320-30643 GCA_013390045.1 Picathartes gymnocephalus | reverse complement strand
AGGAGGAAAATGCAGACACCTTCAAGGTGGAAAAATGTTTTTCTCCATTACAAATCTGTGGCGGAAGAAGTGTCCTTACAAAAGTAAAATGTTGGGTTTGACACTGTAAACATCACATTATCTGTAACTGTGCACACCAGGGCATTTCTGCATCTCTCACACAAGATCCTCTAATTTCTCAAATGCTGCTGAGCTGTATTTTCCTTGGCTGTGCTTCCATAAACAGTGAGGTCAAAGCACATCTCTCCATTGCCCTTATGCCACACCTTGACCTTTCCCTGTGAACTCACCCATCACAAAAACAGCCCCTTCCTTCCAAACCCCAGGTTAGTTTTCTCCCAGTCATTGAGGAGGTCTGCTGAGCATGAAAATCTCAAATCAGCTGCAGAAGCAACATGGTCAGCAAGAGGGAGGAGGATGAAAGGAGAATGAGGCCTCCTCCTCCTCTGTTGCTGCTACTCCACATTCAAGATGCCCACCCAAAATGCCGAACAGCCACGTTATGTTATTTGTATAAATTTTATTTCAGTTGCTGTTTCAGAAGTTGTTCCACGATCACTTTGTAGCAGGGTTCAAAACAACTGCGCATAAATCATAAGCCAGAAGGATTTTTTGCCTGTAACCCCACCCTGACAAGTCTCTGCTAGCACAGATTCAGCAAAAACTACTTTGCAGGCTAGCATTAGATACCCTTTCTGCTGTTGAACTACCAGATACCATCATTAAGTTATCTTAAAGTTTATGATTTTTTTAATTGAAGAACTTTTTGCACAGAATTAATTATGAGTCACTTTTTTTATAGTTCTTGAAATTAAAAACACAGGGCTTTATCTTCATTGATCCATTTTCCGCTTAAAGGAAGCATTTGACTTAAGTTCGCAACGGCAAAAATGTGTGGAGTTCAAAATATTGTAAATAAGGAAGCAGAGCCATGAAATAAACCTGACTTTACACTATACCTTCCCCCAAGGGGGTAACAGAAGTCATTCTGAAAAGCAGGACACCAGCAGCTGCTGGCTGAGAAGATCTGAACCCAAATCTCCCCAAAACCTGACTGATCCATCTATTGAAGCCCCTGAGGCCACACACTCACTCCACTTCTGACAAATTACCTGCAGGAAAGTCCCCTGGCCACGTATCTTACATGAATGTCATCATCACCACACGATCAAGTCATTCTCTTCTGCCCAAATCTCAACTCATCCCCCAGAGAGGATAATCTTTTCAACAAGATGAATTGAGAAAAGACCCTTCAAAATAAATGATCTTAAATATTGTCCTCTGCTGAGACAATAAATGTCCAGCTTTTCTGACTGCTGAGAGGCTGAGGTTGGGTTTTGTTTTTGAGTTTGTCTGCTGGGAGAAACAGCAATTACAGCTGCTCGAAGTTATCCCAAAATTTAGATTTAAGGTTTATTTAAGAGATATCTGGAGATCCTCTGGCTTCCCTAGCTTTGGTATAGACTTTTGTAGGCTTATCACGTCAGGATCAGCTTTGTAAGCAATTCGTGCACCTGCCTAATGCCAGATGAGGAGATGCAAACATTTTCACGGAAATAGCAATGTTCATGCAACATTATATCCTTTTTTCAGGTGCCTCAGAGCTCTGGTAAATAAGGCTTTAAGTTCCTCAGAAGACTATCTGGGCAAAAAATTTAAAGCCAGAGAAAGAATAAACTTTTAGCAGAAGTCACAGAACAAGTATCTAGCTTTAGGTTGGAACAGGGATCTTCTGCACTCTGTTGTGAATGTATTCCCAGAGTCTGAAAACAGATTTTCACAACTTAAATAATCACTGTTCTTTGAATTTCACTTCAGATCTCACTGGAAAACTACATTCACTCACTTTGCATTTTTAAAGACATCCCCTCAGAATAAAACCTTTCCCAGCTGGAAGCATTTTGGGCTGTGTGAGATGGAAGGTTTTTTCCAAGGACGTTTGAGAATTATAATTTAAAATGTTTAGGATACAATTTTATCTTATAGAAACTGCTGCTGTTTACATACATATGCATGCATATTCTTATCATAATTTAAAGCTACAATCAGTTCATAGAAAGGCTTCTGTATCTCACATGGAATAAAATAGCAAATTTATAAAACAAAATTTTTGTGTGGGGAGAAGAACTAAGCTCATTGAGAACAGTATCTATCCTAAAAATTTCTGGCATAGATTTTTGAGGCTTATTTACGGTTTCAAATCTATTTCTTATCTACGTACTGCATTAACAGTGGATGATTTCCATCTGTAACAACAGAAATTTGCACAGGGAAAGAACCTTTGCAGCAACAGACCTGCAGTTTGCAGTAACATACGAAATGTACTGTATTTATCATTTGCTCTGCTCCCTCAACACAGAACATCAAAGAGCAAAAATTAAATCACATAGCCTGAAAATGTTGACTGAAATAAAGAAGAAATGTCCTCATACTAATTTTCTCATATAAAAGTCAGGGGAAAGCTCCGAAGTTAAGCAAAAATGGTTGAAGAACAGAACTTGAAATAGTAGTTAATATCAACTTGCTGCTTGTTCAACTTCAAAGCCATAAAGCCATAGGAAAACAGAAGGCATTTAAATAAAACTTTTTAATTCTATAACTCCTATATGTACTAGATACATTTAACCTGTCTAACCAGTTACTCAGCCATGTCCAAATAAGCACAGTTCAAATAAGACACAATAGTTTCATTTTACATGCTGCCACGTACAGCATTATGCAACCAGCCAGTAAAACTTTTCTGCAACAGGAAAACAAAGAAACATTTATTGGGGAAAAAAAAAGGGCAAAGCAGGAGGAGAACAATAAAAGAGGCATTTTTTTCTCCCTGTTTTATCCTGTTGCCAAAGGCAGTCACACATGCAGACAAGCTGACCATGTGTGCTCACCCCTCTGCTGGGGAAGGTTGTGCAGGGAGCTCTGCGATCCAGATTTTTACCTGTTGGAGCATTTCTTCTGTAGCATTCAGCTTCAACTGATGCCCCTCAAGACAGATTTCTAAGTCCCGGATTTTCTCTCCCTGAGCTTCCACCTGGTCTGTGAGAACACTCACCTGTAATTGGAGAGGAGAAGCACAATGCTACTGAACTGACTGTAAATAAGTTTCAATTACCTTATGCATATAACATCCAAATGCACGTTTTGACAAGAAGCTTCCTTTTAAAGCCCTCAGTGCTTTAATATTCTCGTGCACTGCAGCAACCTGCTCTACTAAGACAGAGAGTTTTGCAGTCTTACCTCGATTTTGCTCCAACCCCGCCCTCTCATCTCCCCTCCCCTGCAAGCGTTTTGTTTTGATATAAAAAAGAAAGGGCATTTCGAGAAGAGATGGAATTCTCCCTACAGGTAGCCTGGGTCCCTTCATGCAAAAGTCTGGAAAATTGGAAAGAAGCAAAGAAGAACAGAGGATACTGGAAATATTTTATGTGGTTTTGGAGCATGCATCGCCATTTTGGGTTCTGCTGGCATTTCACTCCCTAAAACAGATAGGTGGGAAAACTGTTCATTCCAAACCCAACCAATTACTTTACTTCTTACAAGAACAAAACCCCCAGCTTTCCTATCAATAAAGAGTTCTGAAGCTATAAGGAATGCAATGAGTAAAAGGCAAGTTTTAGCTGTGGCAAAGTTCTATTCCAACAAAAATTCCCAGGCTTTGGCAAGCCAAAACATGAAAGCAAAAGCAGGGAGATACAAACAATGAACCCCAGGAAAAGAAACAATAAGCAATCCTGGTAAAGAACTGTGGGAATGGTGGTACAGAGTGTGCAATAAAAAAAGCCCAGCAGCTGAACCCAAATCTTGAAAAGCAGAAAAAACTGCACCCAGGATAACATTAGAAAGACATGGGAAAAACCCCAGTGATAATTCTTGTGTTAAGAACATACATTCTGTATACTCATTTTGACTACTGATTTATATAAAAGCCTTGATTATTCTAGAAAAATATTATCTAAAACAAACAAACAAACAAAAAAACCAAAGGAGCCTGAGGTGTTTAAACTCCATTTGGAAGGAAATGCATTATCAAAAACTTATGTATGCTCTCACATCCAACCCTGCAACACCTTTATTAATAAAAAAAAATTTAGAATGTGGAAGTGAAACGTTTAAGGTATAGCCTCTACAGAGCATGTCAAAAACCCAATGGAAAATTGAGTTCAAGGAAGCTGGAGAGGGACAAACCCAGTGAAACTCTGTATTTGTTTACCTGCAAACATAATGCCAAGCATGCCTGGGAAAGAATCACAGAAATAGAAAGAAAAGAGAAAAATAAAACACTAGGGGTTTTTTTTTGGTTTTTTTTGGGGTTTTTTTGTTATTAAAGTAGTTGGCTGTAGCTTAGAGTACAGCTGAACTCAGGATGAGAGGTGATGGGAAGGAGTGGGTGGAGGCAGATGGCAGGGGGACACATCCAAGCTAGGGCAGGAGCAGAATTCCCTGTAAGGAAATCTGTTGCTTGTCTACTTTGTTTTGTTCCCTTTAAATGAGGGGATGACACACAAAACACCCCACATAAGGCCAGAAGGCAAGAAGAAACAAACTGAACCCTCTCCTTCAGGTTCCAGGGAAAGAAAACCAGCTTTATTTAGAGCATCAGGTTAGGTTTAAATACCACTGGAACCTGGAAGGAAAACTCTGGATGTTGAATGTGACCTGCAAAGGAATTTAGTTAAAGCTTAGCAGCTTGAGAAGCATGAGTTGGGTGTTCCAGCAGCTGGCCTGGGAGGCACATCAGCCACTTGGAGCTCATATTTTCCCCTCTGTCCAGGATCACCTCTGCCAGACTCTTCAAGGGATCCATAGGTTGCACTCAGAACAAAATCCCAGTTCCTGCTACTCTGGCACTGGCAATTCCTTCTTGCCTTAGGAGTGCCACACCTGCAAGACTCAGCCTGTGGGCCATGTATTTTCTGTAAAAGTGAGGTGTATTGAACACTTAGCTAAAAATCAAGTGCTAGAAAGGTTTAAAAGTCTGAGGCAAGACTGGAGTGCTCCCAGCCTCATATTCCCTCCAGATTACAGTTTACAGCTATGGGCCAGTCACTGGCACAGCTCAGCATGAGCTACAGAGCAGAGGTGCTCTGTTTCCATTCCTTTCTCATCCTTCCTGCCAAAGGTCACGCCCAGCAGCCAGGTTTGTACCAGCAGAGTCCCTCAGGCCACAGAACCTCAGCATGGGCCTTGCCTTTGCTCCTCATATTCCCCTGGCTGGACAGGAGAACTGCTGTAAACCAGCTCCTAAACCCAGCTTCACCTTGGAACCTTTATTGTTGTTGTTGTTGAGTTTCATCTTCCAGACTGAGGTTTTTGTCTATCTCATTTGCCTGGGGTTTTTGCAGTTCCACAGCAAAGCTGTGCAGTGGGAAAGGAAAATGCATAAATATTGACTAAGCCTTTGGGTTTGATGGGGCGTGGAAGTGATGGGAGTGAAATGCAGGAGACAGATATTTTCTAGTTCTGATTCTGCTCTATTCCTTCTAAAAAAAACTCTAGGCAGGTCTCTAAAACATGTCATAAAACCTCCTTTTTTCTACATTTTGCTGGCTGCATTTCTGGGTACCTGTTTGTGTGGATGAAGAAATAGTTACTGAAAATCTGCAGAACAAAGAGAGGGAAAGCACATCCTGAGCAGCAGCCTGGGACAGTCTGCAGGAAATTATCAGCACTGGCCCTGTTAGATTCACAAAAGCTGATGCACAGATCACAGGACTGCACAGACGTGTGAGGGACGAAGGACACCCTCACAGCCAAAGGCACAGGTGCCCCAATTCCACCCTCAGCTGTGGCCTCCCAATTACCTGTCCACTCAGGAGCTGCTCACACGTGCAAGACGTGAATGTACAGTGTGGAAGGTTGTTTGCTATTACTAATAGAATCAAGTTTTTAAAATTAACAACCACGTGATTAATAAAAAAAGTTCTAATAAATATCAGTTGTAAAGGGAATTTGTAGCACACTCTTAAATTCCAACCAGAAGTTTGTTTTTCATTCAGGTGGGGTTTTTTTTTTTTTTTAGAAATTTGGTAATAGCAATATAGTTTAACGGTAATGAAAAAAAAAATCCAACCAAGCCAAAGCTTGTGTCTCAAAACATGTATTGTTTATTTAACAACAGCAGTGAGGCTCCTGCTCAGTAAATGAACACAAGTGTGAGCAGAACATGCAGGATAAGACATGCTTACAGAAACTTGTGACTGAAAGCAGGGAGAACACCTACCCAACACTCTGCAGTTTTGTTCAAATGCATATATATGCATTTGAAAGCATGAAGGGAAAGGATATGCAAAGAGCATTTAAATAATCTCCAGCTTCAGTTTATAAAAAGCATGGGATGCAGAGTTCATTATTCACAAAATTACACAGAAAAAAAATAATTGAGTGTTTTTTAGGTTGTGCAACCTGTGTTTTCTCCAGGAGGAGAACTTACATGGGACAGAGGATCGGTTTGAAAAAGGCTTGGTAAACTGAGAAACAGGAAACCTGTGGAAGAGCTTAGGCATGCATTTTACTGTCTAATTTTTTCTATCCCTGCTTCCCTCCCCCTTGAGCTTTTTGATGATGTAAACAATTTTGGTACAGCATATAAACAGGAAAAATACCAGTTCTATCTACCTGCCAGACTTCTGGTTCATTAAAAATGGTGGCACACAGAGAACCTAGAAAATTGGCATAACCTAGCAAGCCTAGAATGGGAACCATGATCCCAGCAGTGGCCTAGGACAGAATTATTTTTAATCCCTTTGTCATCCCCTCTTTTTACTGCTCTTATACCCCTCTCCTCTACGAGCTTACCCCACCATGAAATCATTTAGAGGGATTATACAGATTACAAATTAATTCCTGGCTAAATATCACTTACATTTGGTGACCTGCTAAAATTTGTTTAACAGAAAATACTCTGCCACCAGCTTTTATGCACTGCATATCAGCTGTGCATACAATATTCTCTTTTTCAGACATACCTGCAGGATGAGCGACTCTTTGTCACCCTCTAATCGTGCCAACCTTTCTTGATAAGTTTCATTATTGGATGAATGATGGTTCACCTGTGACTGGGAGGAAAAAGCAGTGCTGTGAGGATTTTTACAGTTAAAATTTCAAGCAATAGGTAATAAAAGTTTTGTATATTAAGTGGTTTCCCCAAGACAAAAAAAAAGAAAAAAACGCATGTATAGACCAGAACTCATTATTTCATATGCATTAAGCCTTTGGAATGTACCTTTTTTTGGCTGTATCTTGAATACTCTCTTATTTCCAGCAATCAATAATGGCATAGGAATAGACTGATATTTTCTAGAAAATTGTAATTCCAATGAAAAACACCATCTTACCAAAACAAAAAACCATTTTATTTGAAACATCTAGTCTCCACGGTCTTTTGCCAAAGTCATTGAATGTTGTGTTTACTTTCAAGTGGGAAAAATTGCTATAGGTGTATTATTCCTAGAAATTACTGAAAGAAAACTAGAAGTTTTTTGTTAGCAATTAAAAATTTATTTAAATGATCAAATACTTATCAGGAACTCCTCTAGCCACCCAATCACTTATAGATTTCTAAATGGCTCTAGGGAGCAAAACCTTCTAAACCTGTCCATGGCCTCTCCTTAACTATTATGCCCCATTTCCTATGAATTTTAATACTTCATATAGAAACACCAGAATTTAAAAAAAAAAATCTGCAGATTTATTGAAGTTTAGAAGAGTGTCCAAGGTTCATCCTGCACACTGAAACCTTCTGGGAACGGAGCTGTTTGCTCAGAGCATCAGAAGTAACCTGAGCCCCCAGAGGTTGATTTCCCAGCTGCATTGCAGGCACTGCGTTTCGCAGGGAACACAACACTCAGCCTGGCTTTGCAGCTAACACAGGAATCCAAGGAGCTCCCTTCAGCTGCAGCTGACCACTCATTTATAGTGACTCGCACAATGGCACCAATACCATTATAATCCTGCTCCCCAGCTGCCCTTTCTTTTTCAACTGAACATTTCTGAAAAGGTCATTTAAAAAAGAAAAAAATTAAATCTAATTATGACTTTTTGATCTGAGGCCTACAGGCCCAAATGTAAAACAGATGGTGAAAAGAAACATGGTGCCAGTTAACTCAGATCAAGGAATCAAATTTTTATCCAATCGAAAGACACTTTTCAAGCCATAAAATGCTGACCTAGATATAAGTGTGGCACTAGATACAATCTAGTGTGGCACCTTTATAAGCTGAGAGAAACCGAGCACCCTCATCTCTGACTATTTTGAAAGAAATTGAGAGAATTGCAATGGCACCAACAAACAGCACTGAAAGATGTCTGATGACATCATCTGGTTCATTATTCCATCCTTGGGCCAATGATTATTTGCAATATTCTTGTTTTGTCTTCTTCTAAAGACTTCCAGAAATGGATTACACAGCCCCTCCATCTACTTCTCACCTACCCAACACTACAGCATTTTTCTTAATGCCTAATCTGAATAATCTCTTCAACTTCATGGTTCTTATCATACCACCATAAATTAAAAAATAGGTCCTTCCATTCACTTCAGAGATTTTTTACCAATTTGAAGATTATCTCCGCATCTCTCATTAACAGGTCCCTCTTTGTGTTGTGAAAGAAAATATGAGTTTTTCTGTCTTTTCCTCATAGGTTAATTTTTCAAGATTTGTTTTGTTAGTGTCTTTTGGTTCCTCTTCACCATTTCCCAACTTCTTTTGAAATTAAGAGCCTAGGAGGAAACACAGGACTCCAGCTGAAATTGGCTTGAGTGGAGCTCAAACCTTTTCAAAGACTCTTGGGCCACATTTCTTTCCATATTAACCATATAGTAAAATTCATATATTTTCAGCCTAGGACCCATAACTTCCAGATCCTTTTAAAATGCTTTTATTTAGCTGCCAGCCTGTTCTTCATTCTGCTTTTACTCTTTGTTCTTGCTTAAATGTATAACTTCAAGCAAGTCTGCACTGACTTGCATTCTATTATTTATGCTCTTTTCCTATGCATCTGGCTCTTATGTTTTAATCAAGCTGCAAGGCTTAACTAGAATCACCTCTAAATTCAATAATCTTCATCTTTTGTCCCTGTTTAAGGGGCAGACAGGAACACTGAAAACAGAATGTGCAGGAGCTCACTCCACACCTCCTTTACCAGCATTCATCATCAAAAGAAGAAGGTGTTAACTCTACTCAAAATATACTTTTGCCACAAGTTTTTGACCAGTTCATAAGGAGTACAACTAAGGTTCAAGACCTCACAGAAATGGCTCTAAACATGCAGGTGTGAGGTCAGCCAGCAAAGCCCCAGATAAGCACAGGGAAATACAGCAGACAGAAAAATGACCTGCTAAATTAAAGTGTCTGATTGACGTTCGGCAGTTGTTTAGACTCGGTAATTCTTTGTGGCACGTATAAAGACAAGATAAAACAATGTAACATGAACCAAGGCCATCTGCGGATGCTTGGAGTGCATTCTGCAGTTGTGAGAGTCAGGACTGAGAGGAAACTGAGCAAGATGTCACATGTGCCTGCAGCAACTGAATACAGGACCTATAGCACAAAACAAAGAAGACTACAGATGATTCCAGTTGCTCTAAGAGCTCTACACCAATAAATAAATACTAGTCATGTGGTTACACAGGTCTAAAAGGCTGAATCTACAAGATTTCCTATAAAACTGTTATTTCAGAAGATCCAGCATTAAAGACCAAATAATGTTACCTGGGCTCCCCTCTTAAATTATAAGCCAAATATGTTAATTATGTTTTTTACAGTGAAAGAATGAGAGAGATTGCATAAAACACGTAAAAAAAGTTTATGATAACATGTGATAACACAGTAGAAGGAAAGATATGCTAAGGCAAGGTAGCTAAAAATGTTGATGTACTGCAGATAAAAAAATCAACAGCATGCCATAAATTCTTTTCCTACAGGAATCATAGAATCCTTAAGGCTGGAGAAGAGTTTTAACATCATCGAGTCCAACCAGCACCACCACCATTTTTGCCATTACACCGTGTCCTCAAGTACCATATCTACATATTTTTTGAACTCCATCATTTCCCTGGGCAGTCTGTTCCCATGTTTTACACCCTTTCTGTGAAGAAATTTTTCCTAACATCCAACTTAAACCTCTCATGGCACAACTTGAGACCATTTCTCTTGTCTTGTTGCAGGTGGCTTGAAAAAAGAAGCCGATCCCCACCTGGCTGCACCCTCCTGCCAGGCAGTTCTAGAGGGTGATGAGGTCTCCCCTGAGCCTCCTTTTCTCCAGGCTGAACCCCCCAGCTCCCTCAGCTGCTCCTCACAGGGCTTTTACCCTCCAGACCCTCCCAGCTCCGTTCCCCTTCTCTGGACTCACTCCAGCCCCTCAATGTCCTTCCTGATCTGAGGGGCCCAGAACTGGACACAGCACTCGAGGTGTGGCCTCAGCAGTGCCCAGTGCAGGGGGACAGCCACTGCCCTGGTCCTGCTGGCCACACCATTGCTGATCCAGGCCAGGGTGTCATTGCCCACCTGGGCACACCCTGGCTCACGTTCAGCTGCTGTGGACCAGCACCCCCAGGGCCTTTTCCCTGGGCCCTTCCCAGCCACTCCTCCCCCAGCCTGCAGCGCTCCATGGGGTTGTTGTGACCTAAGGACAGGACCTGGTGCTTGGCCTTGTTAAACCTCACACCATTGGCCTGGGCCCATTCCTCCAGCCTGTCCTGATCCCTCTGCAGGGCCTTCCTGCCCTCCAGCAGGTCAACACTCCCACCCAACTTAGGGTTATGTGCACTCGATCCCCTCATGCAAATCACCAATAAAGACACCAAACAGGATTGGATCCAACACTGAGCCCTGGGGACACCACTGGTGATGGTCCCCAGCTGGATGTGGCACCCACTCCCTGGGCCAGGACATCCAGCCTGGATGGTTTTACCCACGGAAGAGTGCACCCATCCAGGCCGTGGGAAGCCAGGAGCTGCAAAGCAGCTTCTTGGAGCACCTGCATTACCGTCTCCTTAGTGACTTTGGATATAGTTTACTGCCCATCAGACTGCAAAAGATATTAACGTAGAAAAAGTTTCCTGGAACAATTCCAAATCAGCTGTTTCTCCCAGTTCTAGAGAAAGAGATTTCAATTTTTTTTTTTTTTTTTCTTTTTTGGTCAAAAAGCATTCCATCACCTGCTTTAGCTTCTTCATTTTTTATTTTCCAAATCTCTCTTTGGAATATGCTCACTGATTTAATATGAACATAATATTGGTAGCTGCTGGAAAGTTCTAAGTATCACTTTCATGGTGCAGTCATTACCAAATCCTCTTCCAAGAAAAGGGCTTAAATTTTCCTTCTTATGTGACACACACAAAAAATTTCAGACTTTGGAGAACAATTCAATAGCTTTGATTTAAAATGGGGATAATCAACAAAAGTATAGAAGGATTTGGCAAGAAATGTTGGTCACTTGATGTTCTCCTCGTGTGTACCTTTTCAGCCCAAGAACCTCTAAGACAGCTAATTTTAATCCAAACCCCACCAACTTCTGAAGTTAGTCAGCAAGCTATTACTCAGAAATTTGTCACAAACTCCATGGATCTCACCCCGGGCTGCGGAGCGGGGAGGGGCTGGGACAAGAAACCTGGCAGTCAGTTAAAGTGGTGATTTGTGGGCTTTTTCAACAAGTCCCCCGCCTCTTTGAGGAGACAGGTTGTGTCACAACCCTGCTCTCTTCTTCAGCCACGTGAATCACCCTCAGCTCCACTGATAATTCAATAGGATGCCCGTGGCAATGATAATACTTGTATTAATGGGGAAGGTTAGGGCCATGCTTGATGTATTGCCTTTGTTGTAATTTAGAAGCTGAAAACAAGGAGGATGGCCAGCAGAGTTCAGCCAGTCAGCTTCACCACAAACTACCAGACCTCAGTATTACATTTCAACACAAGAAAGTGTGGACTGCAGACCCTTCCCAGCCTATTTGGAGTTGACCACATTTAGAAGTGCCTGGTCTTTCCACCTCTGTAGTACTCTTTTTGGTCACTAGAATTATGTTCTGAGTCACAAGGAGTTGTATTATGAAGTGATGAGCGAGCAGCTTACACAGTAAACATTTTTATTTGCATCTGACTATGGGTGCAATGCAAATTTAATCTCTTGGCATGTTAGTGCTACCTCAGATACACACCCATCTCAATATATGGGCATTCCCTCAGTTACCTGAGAGGAGGCGAAGAAGGCTGGAACACGATTTCTGGATCTATAATTCTTGCCTTTCATCTGAAGGCAATTAGTAAATCAACAGCAGGATTTTTTATTTGCTATTGTTGCTGGTTGGTTAAAGGAAAGTGGCAGTCATTTGGAAAAAGCTGACAGTGCATAAGGTCTGGGACTAAGCAAAGACAGAGCTAGGTAAATTGTGATAGTCCTTAAAACAAATGAATTTTAAACAAATATTTTCATTTTACCTGGATAATTTTTCTGAAAACTAATATTTCTTTTTTTCCTCCAGACAGTTACATCACTTAAAGGAAAATATCCTTACAGAAGTAATAAGATTCACCTTCACTATCTTGAATTTAATGGCTACATCATGGGTTTGATCACTCACCATCTTGCTAGTACATGTTAAGAATCTTCTCCAGAAAAAAAGGAAGGCAAAAAACCAATGTACACCAATTTCAGCTAAGCATGAGCTCTGAGCTTCACTGTTGGCAGTGAATATTAGCATTTATATTAATCATTTTGGGCTATAACTACATGGCTATGTACCAGCAAGTGAGTTGTGCCATTTCTATTTGAAATGGTGTCTTCCAATTATGGGCGGGTGGAAAGATAAGAATAAAGCAACAGGATGAAATCTAGTTTTATGTGAATCCTCTAACCCAAATCCCTTGGGAGAACAAAAGAATGTTTGCTAAAAATGGACACTTTCAGGCAGTGTCCCTTAGTTTGTGACAGAAATTTTAACAGATCCACGCTCAGGCCCTGTGGAAGAAGCCAGTATTAATTACCTGCAAAACACTTCCCCCAAAATGCCCACCACTGCTTTACAAGAATTGTGCAGCTGCCCAAGCTGGGAAGTTAAAAGCACAATGTTTCTACACCAGGAGTTTTCCCTATCCTCCTTCCTTGGCTCTGTCTCAGGTTTTGGTGCCAACTTTGTCCCTCCCTCTTGGCCATTCTTGGCCCAGCATTTCCACAGGTCATGTTAACACCAATAAAGTCCAATGGAAAGCACTGAAAGTGTGGTGACACATTATTTCAGTTTGATTTAACAAGTGCTTTTTCCCTTGCTGCTGTTGCAAGATGCTACTGTACGTGTTATGTTACAAGACTCCTGCTTAAAGCCAGACCCTCCATTCTAAGGATCTGAAAACAGCAGTTGTATCTGCTGCTTTGCCTGCCTGGATCTCGTGATTTTTGTTTTTGTTTGCTGCCCTAACCCAGTCCAAGCCACAGATACCACACAAATCCAGCCTAGCCAACCCCTGCAACATCAAAACCCATCTGGTCTCTGAAGTGATTTCTGCTAATGATGAAATTTGAGCCAGCTCTGGCATACTTCAGCAAGGCTTTATGGGAGTCTGTTGCAGTTATTCTCTGTTAAATGCCGTGTGTTACTCTGAAAGCAACTCATAATTTTATTATCAGGCAAAGAGCAACAGTTGATGATTGCAGGAACTGAAATCTTTATGTGCTGTAACAGCCAGTGCCAGACGTGAGACACCGGGATTCAGGGACGGGAGAACTGAACAAGCAACTTACACTGTTTCAACTTTTTTGTGTTCTGAATCACTTGTCAAAGGAATTTGGGAGCAGCCTGCTAAAATTCTCCTGGGAACAATGCAAGATAATTTTCAGTCCTCCTCCTTTCCCCCACGTGTGCTCACCCCTTTAAAGAGCTTGCAAGGAAAAGCAGCAGTATTGATATTCTCCTTTATGTACCTGACATAAAGGGAATTACAGGCAACAACCACAGAAGTTTTATTAATTCTTGTAAAATCTTGTGCTACATTTGAACACCGTGTCCTTCCTGAGCACACTCCACAAGCTGATAGCTGCACACTTTATTAAACTTTTTGTTTGCAAATTTCATTTACAGAAATGAAGTTCACACCAGGAAGCAGGAGTGGCAGACACGCTGCATCAATAACCTTATTTAAATAGCAAATTAATATGTGAGCTCAAAATATACTTTTTAAAAGAGGTAATTAGCTCTAACTGCACAGAGCACAGGTTAAACTAATAGTGTAATGTTACCACAGCTACTTCCTGTTGCCTCTTCACTATCCGCTCACTTTCCATGTAATCCCCTCCACAGACACACTCCAGAAATGTAAAAGTTTCCAGAATCTGATGCAACTATTCGGTAAATTAACTTCAGGATTCTCAAGCTCTTATTAAATACTGACACATCATTAATATTTTATTCAAGAAACCACCCAAAATAAAAGTTCCTAATCACATTTCACATTAGTATTGACAGATATATACAGCTAGTAAAAACCCAGGAGTGCGTATGCATATGTATTCGTGTGTATACATATACACAGGCAAGAACTTGCAGGAAAAGTACACACAGGTTAAGATAGATTTAAAAAGAATAAGGAGACGATTTGCTTCTTTCATGACACACAAATCCATATTCTAATTTGAAAAACAGCCTGCTCTGAGGGATCTATTCATATCCCATTCATGGATTTTTCTAACACTGAAGAAGAAATACTCAGAACATAACAAAACCTAAAAGTTGACAGAAACAAAGTGATTTTTTCCAGGTGATGAGAGAACTGCACAAACCAACTTTTTTTTTCAAAAAGGAGGACAAAAACAATCTCACGCAGTTAATCTATGTCTGGGCAGTTCATCAACAAAATTAACAACATTAATAGCCCTGCCTTTTTAAAAATCCCATCTTTTTAGCAGAGTAACAGGCACAGAAGAAAACCACCACCATTTTTACCCGAGACAAAGGCATCCCGAAAGGTCTCACAGAGTTACCCCGATGAAGAATCACTTAAGTGGAGAGCTGGTGCAGAAAACTTTTCCCTTTAAAGCACAACATGGTAGACAAGAGCCTCTCCCTTCTTTTTGCTCTATGTTACCATGCAGGATTTGTTTTGCTGCACTGCAATCCCCGGAAGGCACAAGCACTTGCCAGAATCTATTGCCATTTGCTCAAAGTTTGATCCTGGAGTTTCATTTTTAAAGACAAAGACAGCTGATTTTCTCCCCCCTCCTTCCCTAAGCCTCCTCCTCCTCCTCCACTGAGACACGTCTTTAATTCACTTCTCATGAAGGAACTCACACCATTTAAAGTCTGAGGCACCGAATGAGTTTCCTTTCGCAAAGAGGAGAATTCTAAGATTTTGCTAAATGTGCACTTAGAAATACAAAACAAAGCCCAGCAAATCACTTACCCTCTTTAGCCACGTGAAGTGCTTGTAAATATCAATCTCACCATCCATGCTTTGGGCCCATCTCAGCAGTCACATTCCCAGGGTTAAAAGAAACTTTTGGAAGCGAGCGCTCTGCTTTGTTCTACAGGATGTAGCTGTGATTTCTTCCCCTTTCAACCCTCAGCTTTTAAAATCTTCAGTGCCTGGTCATATTTTAAGCTGAATCCCCTGCTCCTGTCCCACAGTCTTATCCCAAAGGCTTCTCACAGATGTATATATAACATGCAACTGTATAAACTTCAGGCTCCCCCCCAAACATCTGGTTTTTTTAAACAGCAGATCAGTTAGCAGCAAGAACAATGCAACCCTAAAAACATTAAAAATATAACTTGCTAAATGATCTTTAAAAAAAGATCTCTCAAGAACAGCATAAATCTGCAGGAACTGTTCCCCTTTAATGCTGAATAACAGGCTAAAAATTATTAAGCTGTCACTGAGAAACTATTCTCAAGTAATGCTCTCTCTGGCTTTCTGTTTCAAGAGTGGCTGGAACTCATTACCAAAGACCCCCTGTTTCCTGTCTCTGTTTTACTCCCTGTTTATCGTAACACTACTCAGCCTTCTCAATTTATTTCAGGCTCAGACTAAACCTAAAAATAAGTTCTGCTCTTTGAATTACTTGCCTGTCCTCTCAAAAGACATTATAAAAGGGGAGGAATTCAAGGACGATCCTGTGAATAAGATAATGATCCCATAAATACTGCTATTGCCAAAGAGGCGATTTTCCATCCTAACAGAGGATGATGATACCCTTCCAAGATATTTGTCTGCTCCTGCTGAAGCTGAAATCTCACAGCATGGCAAATTTTCAAGCTTGCAACACCAAGATAAACGTGTGTGCAACGCAATGCTCTGGCAAGAAGTGAAGTTTAAAGCCTTGCCTGTTATTGCCATGTCCTCTACTGCCTCCACACAGCAGTTAGCCATAACTTCCAATTTTTCCCAATAAACCCCAGTTTCCAGTGTTGTTTCTCCCCCTAGTTCAGGGTGGCTTTGGCCTTAAACCGGCAGCTGGTTGTTGCACACACAAGGACAACTGCTTGGGCAATGCCTCTTCAGACCCCAAGGCAGCTGTCCCCATGGAATCTTGGGGATCATCTCAGAACATTTGCTTATCTCCTCACTGCCTCCAGATCCTACAGCCAAACTCACCCCTGCATTTAAGGAGCAGCAAACCAGCAGTTTGCAAGAGCCAGTGTCAAAGCTGCCCATGATGCTAAAGGTATCCGCAAAAGACTCAAGGTCTGAAGGTGTTTAAAGCCTTTCTTACAGGGAGCTGCCTCACGCAGGCACCTACCCACATTCCAGACTGGGGACGTCACAGATGCATGGCAACATTTCTTCAAGGGGATGTGGGTTTTTAGTATTTCAACCATTCTTGGTCCTTTTGACCTGATGGAGCTCTTTTGAGAGCCTCCCGTAACACAAAGTAAGAGGGAAGGATATAAACCTAGACTTTCAGTTCCCTTCATGCATTTATTATCTGTTCTTACCTAAAGTCACATGACAAGAAAAACATGACAATTTTTAGCAAGTCAGTGCTACAAATCTTCTAAAGGTGCTGGGATACCTAAAATCACCAGTAAATGTGAGGGGAAAAGAATTGCCCATTTCCAAAAGCAATGCTACAGGACAGATCAGAAGGGGACTTACCCTGTGCGTAGAATATACTTATTTTATGCTGCCTGAAAGTGGATGAGAGCAGTTATTTCTTGAATAGCTCACACTATCTGGCAAAAATCTTAATACATCATAAATGGTCCATTAAAAAAAATACAAAAATTAATACTTAGTAGAGTACATTTCCCTGTGCATGACAGCCTCTGTCATGGCTGACAAACTGGAGACTGAATAGGGGTTCTCTTGACATTAAACATGAATGCCCAGCTGTTTAAAGTGCTTTTTCCCCAAAAAACCTTCCTATCTAATTATTGAGATTATTAAATACATCAAATTCGATCTCACAGCACTGCACATCCCATAGTACCACCACTTAAGTTCCACATTTCATCCATTCCAAAACACAGGCTCTGAGACTCCCATTTCAGTTTTATTCAGGGAAGAAGGAAATACCTCTCTTAAAATGCTCCACCACACTTTATCAGCTAATGACTGTGGTTTTAATTTTAAAAACTACAGAAAAACTTCATTACTAAACTTCCTAGTGCCCGAGTGTAGCTTCTGCAGTGAGGGTAGTATCCATTTCTCCTTTTAAAAGTATTAAAAATGACAACATACCTCACTTCTGCCTTGTCCCTTGTGCTGGATTTCATGCAAAGGCCTCCTGATTTCTGTTAGTCATTCTTCCTGATTAAAAGGTAAGTGTCTGAATTTTCTGCATTTTATCAGCCAGAATGTTGACAGCATACATTCCAGACAGTCACATGCTCCCTGGGAGCCTGTCACCTGCACACTGAACTTTACATCCTGCCTGAGCTTTGGCCTGAAACTTTCGTAAACCAGCTGAAGGCAAATCAATTGCCCCAGATTTGCTTAGAGTGCTTTTTCATTTCACTGGCAAAGAAGGTTAGCTTCTCCAGGCAGTGGGAAAATAAGGAAAATACGTTGCAATCCCAGGATTGCTTCATCAGGTTACCACTGTACGTTTTCCTTATTTTCAGGAAATCCATGTCTGTGTGTAGCTCTTTGCTGAGCACCAGGTTCTGGTTCAGGGGAGAGCTAAAAAACAAAGAAGCAAAAGCCCCCACACTGCCCCTGCAGCACCACCACACTCAAGTGTAACCCCACAGAGAGACTGATCCAGCTTTTGCTCTCTTGCCCCATCAAATTGTTCATTTACTGCAGTGATATCTCCAAAAGTAAAAGAACACACACATTATGGCAATACAAATGCAATGTAGGGCACTGAAATATTTCAAATCAGCAAGTTTTATATGCTCCATAAGCTGCATGATAATCCATTAGGGTTTCTTTGCCAATTCCATACTTCCATAGGAAAATGCTGACTACTGCCAGCCTCAACTGAACTAAAAATTCTGTTTGCAGAACACCAAAGCTGCCAGCCCAAGAACTTTTGTGCTGATAAAGAACCCACAAAACCCACTCAGCTAAGTGAGCCATTACTTTCAGCTAGCATGTCAAACACTTCAAACAGGGCTTGAAATATCTTTTAAATAGTAAACAAACATGCTGCAAGAGCTTTGAAACTGAAACCACCAATGCTTTAAATCATCAGCTACACTCCTCATGTCCCCCATGGACATTTCATCCAGAAATCCTCTTAGAGCTGTGGAGGGAAAGACATTGTCAGGTGTTTTCCCTCTTCTACCAACACTGAGCTGAAGAAGCACAGAGTTGTTTGCTTTTCCACCACTTCCTCCCACCCAGCTAGGGCCCTATGGACACTCAAAAATTATATTTATTAGCATTGTTTTAGCAGTTTTACTTTTTATTTGTGATAAAATACAGGTTTTGGTGCAGCACAAATGGAAATGGTCAATCGTGTTCTTCTATTGCCTCTGAATCTCCTGGGAAATTAAAGGGCAAAGGAACAGGAGGAATCAGGGCAGTCCTCCAGGTCTTCCTTTTCATCCATAACTAATAGATTATTCTGGTTGCAAATCCCATCAGCCCCTGAAGACACTAAAAGGACTTGCACTTGCTCTCTTAGGCCAAGAAATGCAGTGACCAGGGTTGCATCCTCCCGGGCTCATCATCCTCATCCCAGTGAGGATGGACATGCTACAAAAATTCACTCATTCCCAAGAATTAGTATCAGCTTCTCCTACATCTATTCCTCTGTGGATTTTCCCCCCAGTCCTAGTCTGGGCTGCTTTGGAAACAGAGGGGTTGGGATCAGATTTTAAAAGGGAAAATTTTTTCAGCCTACCAATTTGCATGTGTCATTCTCATGGTGCAGAAAAATGTGAGAGCTTCAGAATGAAAAAAAGAGAGAGAAAATTTGGGAATACTTATCTACGAAGAAATTTAGGCTATTTCTGCAGAAGACAATGGAGGAAGAAATCCATTTTTCATGGCTTCAGGAATCTGGATGAAGTATTTCCAGCAAGAAAATTTTTCTTAGAGTCTTAATCATGACTAAATGAAAATGCCTACATGACAGAGAAAGAAGAAACTCTTGGAACAAAATGAAAAAAATACACTGTCTTCTGTAGATGAGCACATTTTCTTTGCCTGTGATAATTTTAAAAAAATAAACAATATCCTGGGAAACAGGCAAGAAATAACATTTCGCAGGTGCACAAACAAACAATCCTTTCCCAGCACAAAACACCCTCAATCCTAACGGCTTAATTCTTTGATTAAAATCTGTGTTTTGGAATTAAACAGACTTAGATGGCTGTTAGTTAGTAGGTGGTGAACCCTCACTCTTATTCCATGTCGGTAATCCTTGCAGCAGGTGCTGCCATCTCTGGAGCCATTCCCATCTCACAAATCCCCAGCTCTGCCATGCCCTCTCTGGTCACTGCTCAAGCAATAAGCAGGTCCTCTCCCTTGGCTGGCATAAAGAATGTCTTGCTGGTTCTGAGATGAAGTTTCTGTCTGTTAATTCATCCACAGACATTTGCACATTCTTGGCAGTTTCACACATTCCTCACCATATGCTGAATTACTTTGTCCAGCCCAAAATCCACAAGAACTGTGACTTTTTTTGCAGGAAATTTTTTTAGAAGAGAACATAAGAAACCTGAGTACTTTGCTTTCACATAAAATCTAAAAAATATTTTCTACTTAACAGAGCACTGAAATCACTGTGAACACTTCCCCCAGTTATATGCTGGAGTACACTGATACGTAAAGAAAATAATTAAAGGTAATTATTTACATCCTACCACAGAACACATTACAATACATTAGGTTTAGTTTCCAGTCTCAAATGCTTCAAAGCACTGAAACTACTAAACCTGCAGTAAATCAGTATATGAGACATCTGAAACAGGATATTTACCAAATATCTGCACACACACCAATAACATTACCAGGTAACAATTTACCTCTCCTCGCTATGATACAAATCAGATTTTTCCCTTCTAAATTTCAGAATGGAAAAAATAGTAACAAAAAACCCCAAAATACAATAAGCTGCAGATACACCTTCTCAAGTCCTTATTTCTGATAAGGAATAGACAAACATTCTTTTTTTTTCCTTAATCATTTCATGATTAAGGAAAATTGAACACATTGTTTCCAACTTCTGGAAAAGAATAGGATGCCAACATGTTGCACAATATCCCTAAAATATGTATATTTTTTTCCATTTTTGAACTGTTGCAAAAGCTGAAAAAAAATTTATTTTCATGTTATTAGCATATTAATCCAAAAGACAATGAAATAACTTTGTTGTGGAGACATTATTGCTATGTTTATCATAACTAATAAGATTTAGCAAATGTCGATAGGTCAGCCTATCCAACCAAATTCTGTGAAATGTGAGTAGGGGTTATATACAGAAATAATTCAAAGTTATGCCCTTCCTCTGTTATTCAAATAATGCCTCCAAATCAACACAGGGACCCTTTAAAACTAAATTTCGTCTCTAGTTTCTCTATGTAACCTCTACACCTTTTCTGACAGCACCATTGTTTAGGACACAAATGTCTCCAAGCTCTCTGTTAATCTATGAAAAACATTTTCCAATGTTTCCTGTAGCACCACTTGAAAAATACATTTATGCATTAATGTTTCTTAAATGAATACAGTGTATAACATTTAAATTAGTGAAAAGTGATGCAGCTGGAGATTCCAGTGAGAGATCAGAAGGTGAGATGGGAAAGGGACTCCATGCATAACATCAGACACAAAAGGAAAGATGAACTGATGGGATATTCAGCCCCTTAGTGCAAAGGAAGGCAACCGCTGAACGAGACTTGTACAAATGGAACTGAATAAATCATATTTTTGAAGGATAACATGCAATTTCTGTATAAAATCATGGCTTCCTACAGAGTATTCCCCTGACAGCATCAAGGTGTGGATGGGCCACGTAGCTGAGGATTGCACCTGAGGGCAAACTTTGTATATGTCAGTAGAGTACCTTGAAATCTTGGAAAACTTACATAAAAGTCCAGGCCCTGATGTTATAGCAGTTTAAGATGGCTCTGTTAAACATTTCTGATCATTACAAGGGTGAAAGAAATTGCCATTTTTAGAAGGAGATCTAAATCAGTCCTATCCACTGCAAAATTGTTTTAAGCTTCTATTAGTTCTTCATGAGGAGGAGATTTTCCTACTTCTCCTGAGAGCAGCTACACTGAGTACTCACAGTCAGAGGTGATGGGGTCGATTCCCAGACAAAGCAACCACAGAATAGTGGAAAAATTAGCCTGGTTTAGAAAAATTCCATTCAAGTTCACACACAGCAGCAGTTCCACTGTCTCCAAGGCATTCTCTAGTATTCATACATGGCTGAACACATGAAGGGCACTTCTCTGCTGCTTCTGGTGTCCTGTGAATTGCTCTGAAACACTTTAGGAATCCTGAGAGGACCACATTTTCCAGTTCAGGGCTTCCTTGCATCATCCATTCATTGAAAAGGAGCTGGAGAACTGCAGAGGACTGGGACATTGAACTTTCAACTCTGGATCCTTCTCAGAAAACAGAACCCATCTAATGTTTCAAGCTGGCAAAAATAAACATGAGTGCTTACGGAGCGATGGTTTTTCAAGCAGGCTCTGCTGCTCCTTTTTCAATCTAACATGTGTTAATACCCCTTGGCAGTGGGGAGACCCAGCTATAAATATCTCCATCAGGACTCCCAGCAGCCAGATCTACCAACAGATAAATACACTGGCTTTGGCTGGCATTGCTCGGACTACATTCCCTTCCCACTCAGCTGCTGCTGAAAACTGCTATTGATACTTTTATAAAAGCATGTTTTCAAGTACATGGAAGTGCCCTGAACTCAGTCATTTTCTGCCATTCTTCTGGACAGATAACCCTGTGAAATGAATCTTGGACAAAAGTGAAATAGAGAGGCCAGTGATTAGGTTTCAGCAGAGCACGTTAACACATGCTTAAAATAAAACTTTGAAGTGACTTCAAAACTCCACAAGCTCCATCAAGTCAGAATTCTGAACTGGGCTCAACTGTTTTCATGCAAGTCTTTGTGAAGATACTGGGGAAAATATTCCTTGATTTTAACCCACAGTGGAAACAATTTCTTTTGAACATTAATTACCAGCAAATAGCAATCAAGACAGTAAGGAATTTATCCTGTTACTGCTAAAAAGTCTCTGGTTTTACCACTAAAGAATAGATTTTGAAAAGAAACAAAGCACAGCATATCTCATAAGGCAAATCACATTCTATTAAGAATATTAAATTATATTTAAAAACACATTCTCTTAAATGTTCCTCTACTATTTCTTCTGCTCTTCTCTCCATTTCCTCAAACTGAGAATATTTAGGAAAATTTTCAGAGTCAAGCTTCCAAAAAACCTTCACATAATCAGGAAAATGCTAATGAGTTTTCAAGTATTAAAGGCATTTTAAGGCTCACTATATAAAGCTACATAATGGAGTGGTTTGCTTTAAATATAGATGTTCCACTAGGAGGAAGATCATGCTTTGCAGTCCTGACAATGAGGCTTAAGGTGCATTGTAAGAACACAAGTGTTCCTCTCTACTCAGAAAAGGATTCCATGAAGGCGGATAGAATAAAACCCAGAATGAACAGTGTGGAAGTTCATTTAGAGTTATGAAACTGTATCTTAATACGTTCTCTCATAGCTCACAAAGCCAAATTGTCACTGCGGCAGTTAATTTTTAATGCTGAAATTACTATCTGCTTTGTGATAGGTCACATGGCCTCTGACAATACTGAAATATTTAACAAGAAACACTGATACTATCCACAAATTTGTTGTGTGTGAACTCTCCCTGATAATCTCTAGGTCTTTGTGTTCTGTTTTT